>JBBDGP010002189.1:0-247500 GCA_037952835.1 Lithobates septentrionalis | reverse complement strand
TTATCTATAAGGATATACACGCCTCCTGCATGTATCTTTACCTGTCAAATGTCTCCCCTCTGTCTGTTATGAGAGCTGAAAAACTGCAGATTCTGTGGGTGGGTCTGTTTTTCGGAGCTCAGTGGGCGGAGTCGTGATGTCAGTAGATTCCCCACCCACCTCTACACTCCTTGTCAATATTAATTTTCTCCTGTGTATTTCTTACACTGAACTTCTGCTATGATCTCTAACATCCAGTCAAAACCCAGAAAAATCACCACATGACTTCAGCATGCCCAATCATGCTGAGGTGTGGAACAGCCAATCCTGGGAGAGCTGAAGAAAAAAGGAGGAGGGGGAGGGCGATGGAAGTTACACAGAATGCCTCTCTCAGGCTCTGCATGAGATATGTAAATCACCTGTCGCTCATAGCAAAGGGAAGAACTAACTAGTATTTCTCTGTGTCAATATATATACACTACCGTTCAAAAGTTTGGGGTCACATTGAAATGTCCTTATTTTTGAAGGAAAAGCACTGTACTTTTAAATGAAGCTAACTTTAAACTAGTCCTAACTTTAAACAAATATACTCTATACATTGCTAATGTGGTAAATGACTATTCTAACTGCAAATGTCTAGTTTTTGGTGCAATATCTACATAGGTGTATAGAGGCCCATTTCCAGCAACTATCACTCCAGTGTTCTAATGGTACAATGTGTTTGCTCATTGGCTCAGAAGGCTAATTGATGATTAGCAAACCCTTGTGCAATCATGTTCACACATCTAAAAACAGTCTAGCTCCTTCCAGAAGCTACAAAACTGACCTTCCTGTGAGCAGATTGAGTTTCTGGAGCATCACATTTGTGGGGTCAATTAAACGCTCAAAATGGCCAGAAAAAGAGAACTTTCATCTGAAACTCGACAGTCTATTCTTGTTCTTAGAAATGAAGGCTATTCCATGCGAGAAATTGCAAAGAAATTGAAGATTTCCTACAACGGTGTGTACTACTCCCTTCAGAGGACAGCACAAACAGGCTCTAACCAGAGTAGAAAAAGAAGTGGGAGGCCGCGTTGCACAACTAAGCAAGAAGATAAGCACATTAGAGTCTCTAGTTTGAGAAACAGACGCCTCACAGGTCCCCAACTGGCATCTTCATTAAATAGTACCCGCAAAACACCAGTGTCAACATCTACAGTGAAGAGGCGGCTGCGGGATTTTGGGCTTCAGGGCAGAGTGGCAAAGAAAAAGCCATATCTGAGACTGGCCAATAAAAGAAAAAGATTAAGATGGGCAAAAGAACACAGACATTGGACAGAGGAAGACTGGAAAAAAGTGTTGTGGACGGATGAATCCAAGTTTGAGGGGTTTGGATCACAAAGAAGAACGTTTGTGAGACGCAGAACAAATGAAAAGATGCTGGAAGAATGCCTGACGCCATCTGTTAAGCATGGTGGAGGTAATGTGATGGTCTGGGGTTGCTTTGGTGCTGGTAAGGTGGGAGCTTTGTACAGGGTAAAAGGGATTCTGAATAAGGAAGGCTATCACTCCATTTTGCAACGCCATACCATACCCAGTGGACAGCGCTTGATTGGAGCCAATTTCATCCTACAACAGGACAATGACCCTAAACACACCTCCAAATTGTGCAAGAACTATTTACAGCAGAAGCAGGCAGCTGGTATTCTATCGGTAATGGAGTGGCCAGCACAGTCACCAGATCTGAACCCCATTGAGCTGTTGTGGGAGCAGCTTGACCGTATGGTACGCCAGAAGTGCCCATCCAACCAATCCAACTTGTGGGAGCTGCTTCTAGAAGCGTGGGGTGCAATTTCTCCAGCTTACCTCAATAAATTAACAGCTAGAATGCCAAAGGTGTGCAATGCTGTAATTGCTGCAAAAGGAGGATTCTTTGATGAAAGCAAAGTTTGATGTAAAAACAATGTTATTTCAAATACAAATCATTATTTCTAACCTTGTCAATGTCTTGACTCTATTTTCTATTCATTTCACAACGTATGGTGGTGAATAAGTGTGACTTTTCATGGAAAACACAAAATTGTTTGGGTGACCCCAAACTTTTGAACGGTAGTGTATATATATATATATATATACAGTGAGGACGGAAAGTATTCAGACCCCCTTAAATTTTTCACTCTTTGTTATATTGCAGCCATTTGCTAAAATCATTTAAGTTCATTTTTTCCCTCATTAATGTACACACAGCACCCCATATTGACAGAAAAACACAGAATTGTTGACATTTTTGCAGATTTATTAAAAAAAAAAAACTGAAATATCACATGGTCCTAAGTATTCAGACCCTTTGCTCGGTATTTAGTAGAAGCCCCTTTAGATCTAATACAGCCATGAGTCTTTTTGGGAAAGATGCAACAAGTTTTCACACCTGGATTTGGGGATCCTCTGCCATTCCTCCTTGTAGATCCTCTCCAGTTCTGTCAGGTTGGATGGTAAACGTTGGTGGACGGCAGTTTTTAGGTCTCTCCAGAGATGCTCAATTGGGTTTAAGTCAGGGCTCTGGCTGGGCCATTCAAGAACAGTCACGGAGTTGTTGTCAAGCCACTCCTTCGTTATTTTAGCTGTGTGCTTAGGGTCATTGTCTTGTTGGAAGGTAAACCTTCGGCCCAGTCTGAGGTCCTGAGCACTCTGGAGAAGGTTTTCATCCAGGATATCCCTGTACTTGGCCGCATTCATCTTTCCCTCGAATGCAACCAGTTGTCCTGTCCCTGCAGCTGAAAAACACCCCCACAGCATGATGCTGCCACCAACATGCTTCACTGTTGGGACTGTATTGGACAGGTGATGAGCAGTGCCTGGTATTCTCCACACATACCACTTAGAATTAAGGCCAAAAAGTTCTATCTTGGTCTCATCAGACCAAAGAATCTTATTTCTCACCATCTTAGAGTCCTTCGGGTGTTTTTTAGCAAACTCCATGCGGGCTTTCATGTGTCTTGCACTGAGGAGAGGCTTCTGTCTGGCCACTCTGCCATAAAGCCCCGACTGGGCTTCAGTGATGGTTGACTTTCTACAACTTTCTCCCATCTCCCGACTGCATCTCTGGAGCTCAGCCACAGTGATCTTTGGGTTCTTCTTTACCTCTCTTACCGCTCTTCTCCCCCGATAGCTCAGTTTGGCCGGACGGCCAGCTCTAGGAAGGGTTCTGGTCATCCCAAACGCCTTCCATTCAAGGATTATGGAGGGCACTGCGCTCTTAGGAACCTTAAGTGCAGCAGACATTTTTTTGTAACCTTGGCCAGATCTGTGCCTTGCCACAATTCTGTCTCTGAGCTCTTCAGGCAGTTTCTTTGACCTCATGATTCTCATTTGCTCTGACATGCACTGTGAGCTGTAAGGTTTTATATAGACAGGTGTGTGGCTTTCCTAATCAAGTCCATTCAGTATAATCAAACACAGCTGGACTCAAATGAAGGTGTAGAACCATCTCAAGGATGATCAGAAGAAATGGACAGCACCTGAGTTATATATATGAGTGTCACAGCAAAGGGTCTGAATACTTAGGACCATGTGATATTTCAGTTTTTCTTTTTTAATAAATCTGCAAAAATGTCAACAATTCTGTGTTTTTCCGTCAATATGGGGTGCTGTGTGTACAATATGGGGTGCTGTGTGTACAATATGGGGTGCTGTGTGTACAATATGGGGTGCTGTGTGTACATTAATGAGGAAAAAAAATGAACTTAAATGATTTTAGCAAATGGCTGCAATATAACAAAGAGTGACATTTTTTTTTTACATAATTTTTTTAGAATCCCCGTCAGGGGGCTTTGGTGAAATATCAGGGGTCTAAACAGACCCCTGATGTTTCACTTTTGAGACAGAGAAAGGGACCGAGGACCGAGATTCCTCAGTCTCTGTGGCCAGGCAGCAGGGGGAATCTGCACAGTACAGGATGATTAGGTTGTGCCCAGGCAAACCTGGCACCCCATGTGCACACGCCTGTGTCTGGTAACATTGGGCATTTGTCACCAATGTGTCATTAAGGTTCCCTTCACATTTGTATAAAGTGCAACTTTGATGTAGCTTTGGATGGGTGAGATTTGATTGTGAATTTTGGCTTTGACCAGTGATAACTGGACAGTTGTGCAACAGTTTGACAACTGCACACCTGTCGCATGTAAAACATTCAGGTGTGACTTTATTGTGATTTTTGAAAGTTAACATTGAAGCCCTCAAGTCGCTTGAAAGTCAGACCAAAGTAGTGCATGAACTGCTTTGAAGTTGCTGCGACTTTAGGTCACATAGATACGAACAATACTCATTGGAAAACATGGGGTTCACACTACTGCGACCTGAAAGCAGCGTGGCTGCGACTTTGCCAGGCGACGTCCTGGCGATTTGTTGGCGAGGTGAGTACTACTTTGATGCGACTTTGTCTTGTGCAGGTATGCAGAGATAACATCATACAGGAAGATGCCATGCACGAATCTTCCCGTAATGTTGGATCCAAATCACCTCAGTATAGATGAGGATCCGACTGGGAGGCGACTTCCATTAGGGAGAGAAGAAGTCGCCTTGAAGTAGTACAGGAACCTTTTCTAAAGTTGGAACGACTTAAGTGGTGCTAATTAAGACAACTCTCATTGACTAACATGGGATTTCACATGTCATGCGACTTGGGGTCTCAAAAGTCGAGTCCCAAGTCGCAGCAGTGTGAACTGAGCCTCATAGTTACATTGGTCCACCTTGGACCGGTGTACTGTAATTATGCATACTTGGCCAATCCCTGTGGAAGAGGAGAAACACTATAGTAGTCGCCACTACTACAGCGATCGCTGCGGTCTTCAGGGTTCCCTGCTGAGCGGATGCCCTACTGCATATAAACCACATAGGGTTGCTTGCTTGGCTCGGGTGCCATTCACAAAATGCTTTGTATTTTTTCAATCAATGGAAAGCGTTCTCTCATTGGATGGGGTAGAGAGGTGGGGTGGTGATGTCACGATCTCCATCTCATTCAATCAGAGAACATCTTGCATTCATGCCATGCATGCTTGGCCCCAGGACATGGAAGATATAGAGGCTACTATAGTGATTCTCCACTTCCACAGAGATTGACCAGGTATGGTATATATATACTTACATTGGTCCAAGGTTCACACCAAGCATCCCCCCCACCCAACCCCCCCACCCCCACCCCCACGTGGGACATTTTCCACCTGTTCAGGTGAATACAGGACAATCTTAGAAGAAAACCTGTTAGAGTCTGAAAAAGACTTGAGACTGGGGCGGAGGTTCACCTTCCAGCAGGACAACGACCCTAAGCATCAGTGGCAGCTGGTGCTCAAAATTTTTGGGGGGGGTGCAAACAAACTGAAAAATTCGGAAAAACACTGAAAAAAACCCATCACTTGCAGCCCCTGTGCCAATCAAATGCAGCCACTGTGTCCATCAAATGCAGCCACTTGTGCCCATCAGTTGCAGCCACTGTGCCATCAACGGCAGCCACTGTGCCGTCAAATGCAGTCATTGTGCCCATCAAATGCAGCCACTGTGCCATCAAATGCAGTCACTGTGCCATCGAATGCAGCCACTGTGCCCATCAAATGCAGTCACTGTGCCCATCAAATGCAGTCACTGTGCTCATCAAATGCAGCCACTGTGCCATCAAATGCAGTCTGCCCATCAAATGCAGCCACTGTGCCATCAATTGCAGTCACTGTGCCATTAAATGCAGCCACTGTGCCCATCAAATGCAGCCACTGTGCCATCAAATGCAGCCACTGTGCCGTCAAATGCAGTCTGCCCATCAAATGCAGCCACTGTGCCATCAATTGCAGTTACTGTGCCATCAAATGCAGCCACTGTGCCCATCAAATGCAACCACTGTGTCCATCAAATGCAGCCACTGTGCCCATCAATTGCAGCCACTGTGCCATAAACTGCAGCCACTGTGCCGTCAAATGCAGTCATTGTGCCCATCAAATGCAGCCACTGTGCCATCAGATGCAGCCACTGTGCCCACAAAATGCAGTCACTATGCCCATCAAATGCAGCCACTGTGCCATCAAATTCAGCCACTGTGCCCATCAAATGCAGCCACTGTGTCATCAAATTCAGCCACTGTGCCCATCAAATGCAGCCACTGTGCCATCAATTACAGCCACTGTGCCCATCAAATGCAGCCACTGTGCCCATCAAATGCAGCCACTGTGCCCATCAAATGCAACCACTGTGCCCATCAAATGCAGCCACTGTGCCCATTTAATGCAGCCACTGTGCCCATCAATTGCAGCCCGTGTGCCATCAAATGCAGTCACTGTGCCCATCAAATGCAATGTGCCAGAGAGGTGGTTCAGTGTTGAATATTTCGGTTTTCTAACACACCTGTGTGGGCTCTGAGCGCAATGCTCGGCTCACTAAATCCACCCTATTTTGAAGCCTGTTAGAGCATGTGGCTTTAATCAGGTGGTTCAAAAATACACCCCCACCGCTGTAATTCATGCGCCCGGCTTCCTGAAAGGGGCCGCACGCACGAATGGGGGGCAGCCGCAGCGGCCATGGATAGATTCACGCTAAGCATGAACCTATCTATTACTCATATAGGGGGTGGTGTGATATAAGGGGCGGCGCCCGTGCGCCCTTAATGGACGGACCGCCACTGCTAAACATAGAGCCAGAGCTACAACGGAATGGTTTAGCTCAAAGCATAGTCATGTGTTAGAACGGCCCAGTCAAAGTCCAGACCTAAATCCTATTGAAAATCTGTGGCAAGACTTGAAAATTGCTGTTCACAGACGCTCTCCATCCAATCTGACAGAGCATGAGATATTTTGCAAAGAAGAATGGGCAAAAATGTCCCTCTCTAGATGTGCAAAGCTGATAGAGACATTCACAATTCACAGACTTTGCGATTACCGTATGTGCCACTTTGTGTTGGTCTATCACATAAAATCCCAATAAAATACGATTACGTTTTTGGTTGTAACTTGACAAATTGTGGAAAAATGTAATGGGTATGAATAATTTTTCACGGCATTGTACATGTGTTGCCCTTTCTCTGCCTTGGGCTCTGGCCATCAATGGTAACCTCAGGCCTGGAGATGACGCATCTAGAATAACCTCAGTCCTGCTAAACTGCCGCTCCCCCTCTCCGGCAATTCTTCTCCGGAGCTTTTCCCGTCTCTGACAGCTTCATTTGTTTAACACGCGGCTCGAATCCTTCTCACTTCCAGATTATGATATTGCTCTTCCCCTGGGCTATGGTAGGAGAAATTTGGGAGCACCTGAACAGGTGAAAAATGTCCCACCGAGGACGGGGGGGGGGGGGGGGGGTTCAACTTGGAGAGATCCCGAATCTTGAATGCCGAGGAGCTCCAACAATGCCGGGGAAGGCTAAGCCTCCATATTTATTATTATGAATACCATTTGTATTAATCATTAGGATAAATGACTTCTTGGGTTATCTGAACACCTCATTTATAGAAACTTCTTTCTTGTGTCAGCATTATAAATTACTGTCCAAAGGTTTGTTTTTTTATTTCTTGCGGTTGTATTTTTTTACCCTTCGATGCTTCATTGCTGTGCACTGGGTGGCAGGGTGGTGAAGTGGTTGTACTGGAGACGTGGTAGATGTTATGGGGCCCCAGGGCTGACATTGGCATGGCGCTGACATGGGGGGACCCTGATAGGTAAAAGTTTACTTCTTCTCCGAGCTCTATTTTTTGGAAATCTGGCATCATAAGAACTACCTACAAAATTTCTTACCGGAAAGTATAAGGCTTCGTTAACACCTGAGCGATTCGGAACGCGGGCAGTATCGCCGAGGTTCTACCCACGACTTCCAGAATCGCGGCAAAAATGCTGAACGCGTTTGCGTTGCCATTATTTCTTTTTTTTTATTATTATTATTTTTTATTATTATATTTTATTTATTTTATTTTATCAAGCTATTATTTCTTAATGTCATCCAAAACGCGGTGCGGTTTTGGTGCAATTGTCAACGACAAAGCGCGCTACAATCACGGCAAAAATTGCAACCGCAACGCTCCTGGCTCGGTGCCAAGATTTGGTGCATGATTTGGTGCATGAGCTATCGCTGCGCTACCCTTAGGTGTGAATGGAGAGGTTCTTCATGACCCCCCGGCAAAAAAAATGAATAAAAATACTGTAGCTGCTGATTTTTTTTTTTTTAAAGGGCACCCACCTGTCCAGGGATCCAGCACCATCCTCACCCAGAGCGATTCTTCGCCGGTCTTTAGGTCCCTGATGCCACCATGCTAACTGTGGAAAGCTGTCTGTGACTCCTTGCGGCTTCACAGCCACCTTCCTGCTTCACATGCACGGGCCCGTGCTGCGCTTTGTGAATCGTCTTCTGGAATCTGTGATGTGTCCCAAGAGGCTGCGGGCAGGAGGAGAACTTCCCAAGAGGCTGCGGGCAGGGGGAGACGTGTCCCAAGAGGCTGCGGGCAGGGGGAGACATGACCCAGGAGGCTGCGGGCAGGGGGAGATGTGTCCCAAGAGGCCGCGGGCAGGGGAAGAACTTCCCAAGAGGCTGCGGGCAGTAGGAGAACTTCCCAAGAGGCTGCGGGCAGGGGGAGACGTGTCCCAAGAGGCTGCGGGCAGGGGGAGAACTTCTCAAGAGGCTGCGGGCAGGGGGGAGTGTCCCAAGAGGCTACGGGCAGAGGGAGAGGTGTCCCAAGTGGCTGCGGGCAGGGGGAGATGTGTCCCAGGAGGCTGCGAGCAGGGGGAGACGTGTCCCAGGAGGCTGCGGGCATGGGGAGACGTGTCCCAGGAGGCTGCGGGCAGGGGAGACGTGTCCCAAGAGACCGCGGGCAGGGGGAGAACTTCCCAAGAGGCTACGGGCAGGGGGAGAACTTCCCAAGAGGCTGCGGGCAGGAGGAGATGTGTCCCAAGAGGCTGCGGGCAGGGGGAGAACTTCCCAAGAGGCTACGGGCAGGGGGAGAACTTCCCAAGAGGCTGCGGGCAGGAGGAGATGTGTCCCAAGAGGCTACGGGCAGGGGGAGAACTTCCCAAGAGGCTGCGGGCAGGAGGAGATGTGTCCCAAGAGGCTGCGGGCAGGGGGAGAACTTCCCAAGAGGCTACGGGCAGGGGGAGAACTTCCCAAGAGGCTGCGGGCAGGAGGAGATGTGTCCCAAGAGGCTGCGGGCAGGGGGAGAACTTCCCAAGAGGCTGTGGGCAGGGGGGACGTGTCCTAAGAGGCTGCGGGCAGGGGGACGTGTCCCAAGAGGCTGCGGGCAGGGGGAGACGTGTCCCAAGAGGCCGCGGTCAGGGGGAGAACTTCCCAACAGGCTGCGGGCAGGGGGAGAACTTCCGCTCAGATCGACTAGGCGATCTGGGCGAAAGTGGGAGCAGGTACCTGTCAAACCAGGTAGTTGTAAACCTCAGACATCAAAAAAAATGAACAGAGCATATCATTCTATAGTGTGTACTAGACATGCGCACTGCCGAAAAATGTGTTCGTTTTCGTTTCATTCGTTTTTTTTTGTTTTGTTTTTCAGGTCATTCGTTATGATCGCAATTTGTAAATTCGTAAATTCGAAAATTTGAAAATCTGAAAATTTAAAAATTCTAAAATACGAAAATAGGAAAGAAAATCCAAAGATTCGAAAGAATGAAAATCCGAAATAATAACGAAATAACTAACTAACTAATAATAACTAACAATTAAATTCTAGGTTTTGGAATTTCCTTTCAAACTTGGCTGTTAACCACTAGCCTACCGCCCACCGTCATATGACGGCCGGACGGTAAGCCTATTGTTCTGAGTGGGCGTCATATGACGTCCTCGCCCTCCCGAGCCACTAGGGGGCGCGCGCGCGCCGCCGGCGGCGCGCGCGCGCGCCCGCTGCGTCACTCGGGACCCGGTGCGCGTGCCCGGCGGCCGCGATGTCCGCCGGGCACCCGCGATTGCTGGGTAACAGAGCAGGAGCGTGGATCTGTGAATGTAAACACAGATCCACGTCCTGTCAGAGAGGAGAGGAGACCGATGGTGTGTCCCTTGTACATAGGGACACCGATCGGTCACCTCCCCCAGTCAGTCCCCTCCCCCCACAGTTAGAATCACCTCCTTAGGTCATACATTAACCCCTCGAGCGCCCCCTAGTGTTAACCCCTTCCCTGCCAGTCACATTTACACAGTAATCAATGCAATTTTATAGCATTGATCGCTGTATAAATGTGAATGGTCCCAAAAATGTGTCAAAAGTGTCCGATGTGTCCGCCGCAATATCGTAGTCACAATAAAAATTGCAGATCGCCGCCATTACTAGTAAAAAATAAATAAATAATAAAAATGCTATAAATCTATCCCGTATTTTGTAGACGCTATAACTTTTGCGCAAACCAATCAATATACGCTTATCGCAATTTTTTTTTACCAAAAATATGTAGAAGAATACGTATCGGCCTAAACTGAGGAAAAAATTTGTTAAAAAAAAAAAAAAATGGATATTTATTATAGCAAAAAGTAAAAAATATTGTGTTTTTTCAAAATTGTCCCTCTTCTTTTGTTTATAGCGCAATAAATAAAAACCGCAGAGGTGATCAAATACCACCAAAAGAAAGCTCTATTTGTGGGGAAAAAAATGCAAAAAATTTAATTAAGGTGCAGTGTAACATGACCGCGCAATTGTCATTCAAAGTGCGACAGCGCTGAAAACTGAAAAATGGCTTGGGCAGGAAGGGGGTGTAAGTGCCCTGTATTGAGGTGGTTAATGAACATAATGAATACAAATTTATCCGAAGTTACGAATTATCCGAAATAACGAATGCCGCATCTAAACAAATGTAACGGATTGAATTAATAATAAATAATAATAATAATAAAAACTTTTTATTATTAATACTATTGTTATTTATTATTATTAATTTGTTACGTTCTATTCGTTTAGATACGGCATTCGTTATTTCGGATAATTTGTAACTTCAGATAAATTCGTATTCGTTACATTCACTAACAGCCAAATTTGAAAGGAAATTCCAATACCTAGAATTTAATTGTTAGTTATTATTAGTTAGTTATTTCGTTAATATTTCGGATTTTCGTTCTTTCGAATTTTCGGATTTTCTTTCCTATTTTCGTATTTTCGAATTCCAATACCTATAATTTAATAGTTAGTCATTATTTCAGATTTTCGGGTTTTCGAATTTCAGAATTTACGAATTTCCATATCTCTTCACTGAGGATATGGAAGGGTTTACAACCACTTTAAAGTCAACAGCTACAATTACTGTAGCTGCTGACTTTAAAAAATCAGAGAGCAAGGGTCAGTAGTAGGTAACACACAGAGTGCAAGGGTCAGGAATAGGTAAAGCACAGAGTGCAGAGGTCAGGAGTAGGTAATGCACAGAGTGCATTGGTAGGGGTAGGTAACACACAGAGTGTAGGGGTCAGGAATAAGAAGCACACAAATTGCAGGGTTCAGGAATAGGTAAAGCACAGAGTGCAGGGGTCAGGAGTAGGTAATGCACAGCGTGCAGAGGTCAGGAGTAGGTAATGCACGGAGTGCAGAGGTCAGGAGTAGGTAATGTACAGAGTGCATTGGTAAGGGTAGGTAACACACAGAGTGTAGGGGTCAGGAATAAGAAGCACACAAAGTGTAAGGTTTAGGAATGGGTAAAGCACAGAGTGCAGGGGTCAGGAGTAGGTAATGCACAGAGTGCAGATGTCAGAAGAAGGTAATGCACAGAGAGCAGAGGTCAGGAGTAGGTAATGCACAGAGTGTAGAGGTCATGAGTAGGTAACACACAGAGTGCATTGATCAGGGTAGGTAACACACAGAGTGTAGGGGTCAGGAGTAGGTAATGCACAGCTTGTAGGGTTCAGCAGTAGGTAAAGCACAGAGTGCAGGGTCAAGAGAAGGCAACACACAGAGAGCAGGGGTCAGGAGTAGGTAGCACACAGAGTACAGGGGTCAGGAGTAGGTAATTCACAGAGCGTAGAGGTCATAAGTAGGTAACACACAGAGTGCATTGGTCAGGGTAGATAACACACAGAGTGCAGGGGTATAGTAGGAAGGACACAAAGTGTAGGGCTCAGGAGTAGGTAACACACAGAGTGCAGAGGTAGGTAGCAACAGAGTGCAGGGGTCAAGAGTAGGTAATGCACAGAGTGTAGAGGTCAGGATTAGGTAACACACAGAGTGCAGGGATAAAGAGTAGGTAACACACAGAGTGCACTGGTCAGGGTAGGTAACACGCAGAGTGCAGGGGCCAGGAGTAAGAAGCACACAAAGTTCAGGGTTCAGGAGTAGGTAACACACAGAGTGCAGGGGTAGGTAGCACACAGGGTGCAAGGGTCAAGAGTAGGTGATGCACAGAGTATAGAGGTCAGGAGTAGGTAACACACAGAGTGCAGGGGTCAGAAGTAGATAGCACACTGAGTGCAGGGGTCAGGAGTAGCTAACACACAGAGAGCAGGGGTCAGAAGAAGGTAACACAAAGAAAATAGGGATCAGGAATAGGTAGCACACAGATGGCAGGGGTCCGGGGTGTACGTTTGCAATAAAAATTAAAAAAAAACATTTCTGGGGGTCGCAAAGTTGTGGTCCTGCTAGACATGCAGGGCATGTGCCCTAGGTGCCTGGCGTTAGTGATGCCACTGTCCAACACCCTTCGGGGGCTGAAGAATCCCCCTTCAATGGCAAAGTTCTCTGAAGGACTCTAACCAAGAAACCCCGTATATTCAGAGAGGGGCGTCACCCATAACAATAACCATTTGTAAAAGAATCATGCAGTGTCAATGAAAACGAGTGGGCTGCCTTAAAGCAATCCATGAAAATGCATACAATAATGCACATGCGATGACGCAATGCATAATGTGAATGTGTCATTACTAAGACCCGGGGTTTCCTATTAATAAATGATACATCTTACATATTTACCCGTACAGAGGGATTAAACAGACCCATTTGGTGGATAATCGTAAATGAAATGCGGTATTGTATCCCGTTCAAAAAAATCGACACCATTTCGGCTATCATTTATTTTCAAGTAATTACCGTCTAAGCACAAGGCTTCCTTGACCAAGCCAGGGCAGAGAGGCTTCTGGGAAACGCTAATATGTTCGAATAATCAATGGAGGTTACATTGTGTTATAATTACCAATTTCCAAACATGGACTGCGCATATTTAACGAGCTCTTAACATTTTCCATTTAATATACAAGGTAGGGCATGGAGCTCTCACTCTCTCCTGAGCGCTTCCCATCTCCAACATGAATGATTAAAGACAACAAGTAGGAAACGCTATTTCAATCTCGGGAATTTGAAAACGACCATCTCCGCCGCGTCTAAAGTGTGCTTACCACTTGAATTCTGAGCAACGACTGGCTACTTTAGCAATTAAAATCCAGGGCAAAGACACAGAAGCTTCGTTTGGCTGAAAGGCTTCGCCATTCATCATTCGAGCTGCCATAAAATAGCACTAGATGGAATCTTTGATTTTAGCTTTAGAGGAACATAAATCAAAATCTAAAGCATTGCTGTCACTATAGCATCACCAGAATTATCCATTTGAGAGAGAGTTGGAGTGCAGGGCACTTCTCTCATTGTTCTGCGCGAGCTCGACTCTTGATGCATAGAAAAAAGGCTTTAGTCTTCCACCTTCGCTATTGTGTTAGCAGTGTATACTAAGTGACCCATGCCAAGACTCTCGAGCTCGAGTATCAGAACTTTAAAGTAATTATATGCTTGATATGTCTGAGTTCGGAATCGATGAGCGGCCTTCGTGTTGATGGCTGGAGCACGCTCTTCCGGGTTGATGGTTGGCGCTCAATTTATGTTATAGATCAGGCTACAATTTCGACTGAAGTCTTTTTTTTTTTTTTACTGTAATGTCACATTGGGTAGACAGTAACGTGGAAAGTACTTAAAGTGGTAGAATGGGCAGAATCAAAAATTCCATACACCATATTACTAAAAGTATTGGAACGCCTGCCCTTACACGCACGTGAACTTTAATGGCATCCCAGTTTTAGTCCGCAGGGTTCAATATTGAGTTGGCCCACCCTTTGCAGCTATAACAGCTTCAACTCTTCTGGGAAGGCTGTCCACAAGGTTTAGGAGTGTGTCTATGGGAATGTCTGACCATTCTTCCAGAAGATGTTGGGTAAGAAGGCCTGGCTTGCAATCTCAGCCCTAATTCATCCCAAAGGTGTTCTATTGGGTTGAGGTCAACGTTCAATATTGAGTTGGCCTACCCTTTGCAGCTATAACAGCTTCAACTCTACTGGGAAGGCTGTCCACAAGGTTTAGGAGTGTGTCTATGGGAATGTTTGACCATTCTTCCAGAAGAGCATCTGTGAGGTCAGGCACTGATGTTGGATAAGAAGGCCTGGCTCGCATTCTTAGCTCTAATTCATCCCAAAGGTGTTCTATTGGGTTGGGGTCAACGTTCAATATTGAGTTGGCCCACTCTTTGCAGCTATAACAGCTTCAACTCTTCCGGGAAGGCCGTCCACAAGGTTTAGGAGTATGTCTATGAGAATAATAAATACAAAAGTGTAGCGCTAAATGCATAAAACACTGTGAAGGTGATAAACCAATGTATTGCACAACAATGGGTGAAAAAAAGTGTAAAAATACAAATATATGGTAATCAAAACCTAGTGAAATAATGAAAACAACATGAAACAATAATAGTGTGCGGTGACTATGATAAAGTCCAAATCAATCAGGGAATCAAAATAAGCTCATAAAAATGATGTCTACTTAAATGATTATGATGAAATCCTCTGTGGCAAATGGTGGGATGATGTGGACACAAAGATGGCTGTATGACACAAAACATAGAAGATTGTGGATGGGTACTTCTTACCAGACAAGGTGGACCCACCTGTCCTATGACAGTGGGTCAATCAGGCATGTGTTGGCCGAAAGCCAAGTGCTCATCAGTGCCACCGACTGAGAGGTATACGAAGCCTGTGGAAGGATCACTCCAAGGACAAACGTTGTGTCGATCAGCCGATATGGCTCCAGGTACATACCTCCCAACTTTTTGAGATGGGAATGAGGGACACCTATCAGCAAAAGTATGCAGGCATAGGACACTTGTACAAAAAAACAAGATTGATTAAACCCACAAGTGCTTTTTTACCACTACTATTCCTTTATATTGGCTTTTGGAATTTACAAATGCAGCAATTTAGAATTCAGATGAAAGGTTTAGCGCTGGAAAACATTTTTTCATAGATAAAAAGTGCATTTTATATACAACTATATAGATCAGACCCAAATAAGGGGCAAATGAGGAGGAATGAGGGACAGAGGGACTTCGAAATCAGGGACAGTTGGGAGCTATGCAGGTATGACAACCGAATATCTGGAACTCAGGCAGGTCAAAATGAGGATTGAACCTCAATGGGAGGTCAGTATAACAGACCAATGACAAAATGGAACGTTGTCACATTGGAACCGTATTACCAAAGGAAAGAGAAAAAAAGGGCTCCATATGGTGCAGGTCATAAAAAAAAGAAGATTTTTAATAAAAAGTTTTTGGGAAGCATGTATAGAATCATTATTGAGTTGGTCCACCCTTTGCAGCTGTAACAGCTTCAACTCTTCTGGGAAGGCCGTCCACAAGGTTTAGGAGTGTGTCTATGGGAATGTTTGACCATTCTTCCAGGAGCGCATTTGTGAGGTCAGGGACTAATGTTGGATGAGAAGGCCTGGCTCGCAGTCTCCGCTCTAATTCATCCCAAAGGTGTTCTATCAGGTTGAGGTGAGGACTCTGTGCAGGCCAGTCAAGTTCCTCCACCCCAAACTCACTCATCCATGTCTTTATGGACCTTGCTTTGTGCACTGGTCCAGATCATTTGGTGGAGGGGGGATTATGGTGTGGGGTTGTTTTTCAGGGGTTGGGCTTGGCCCCTTAGTTCCAGTGAAGGGAAATCTTAAGGCATACCAATACATTTTGGACAATTTCAGGCTCCCAACTTTGTGGGAACAATTTGGGGGTGGCCCCTTCCTGTTCCAACATGACTGCGCACCAGTGCATAAAGCAAGGTCCATAAAGACATTGATGAGCGACTTTTGGGTGGAGGAGCTTGACTGGCCTGCACAAAGTATTTTACCTCGAGCCAATAGAACACCTTTAGGATTGGAGTGGAGACTGCGAGCCAGGCCTTCTCGTCCACATCAGTTCCTGACCTCACAAATGCGCATCTGGAAGAATGGTCAAACATTCCCATAGACGCACTCCTAAACCTTGTGGACGGCCTTCCCAGAAGAGTTGAAGCTGTTATAGCTGCAAAGGGTGGGCCAACTCAATATTGAACCCTATGGACTGGGATGCCATTAAAGTTCATGTGCGTGTAAAGGCAGGCGTCCCAATACTTTTGACAGTATAGTGTATATGACGCAGTCTGTCACTCGTAATAACACAGCAGTTGTTGTTTTCCTGAGTTCCCCTTGTAACATAGTAAAGCCCTCTATTTGGAGGGGGGAGTTATAAGAAATGGCCCTCCCCAAACAGGATATTGCGCCAAACCTGTAGGTAAATAAGGGAACCAGAACCTTCGCTTAGTGGAAGAGTGGGTTTGATAATAAAGCTATCAAAAAGTGCACAGAGCAGGTAAGTATAACATCTTTTTTATATTTAATTAAAAAAAAAATATGACTTTAATATTATGTTAAAGGAAATTAAAAAATAAATTTTCTACTGGCAGGATCAAAAGATAATAAAACTATGTTATGGGGAAGGGGGAATTTTGGGTAACCTGCAGATAAAATTGATGATTTGATCTCCTGTTTCTCATTCTGCCAATGCTATAAAGCAGTGGTCTCTAAACTGCAGCCCGGGGGCCAGATGAGGCAATTTTCTTGCCTTTATCTAACCCTTGGGGCATTATTCACCCCCCACTGATATGAGACACTATTCTGCCAACTGACATCAACAATGGGGCACTATTCATCCCAATGATACCAATGATGGGGCACTATTCCTCCCAATGATACCAACGCTTGGGCACTATTCCTCCAAATGATACCAACGATGTGGCGCTATTCCTCCCAATGATACCAGTGATGGAGCAATGATCCTCCCAATGACACCAACGATGGGGCATTATTCCTCCCAATGACAACAGTGATGGGACACTATTCTTCTCAATGATACCAACAATGGGATACTATTCCCCCCACTGACACCAACAATGGAGCACTATAGCTCCCAATGATACCAATGATGGAGCACTATTCTTCCCACTGATACTAACGATGGAGCATTATTCTTCCCACTGATACTAACGATGGAGCACTATTTCTCCCAATGGTACCAGTGATGGGCCACTATTTTTCCACCTAATACCAAATGTGATGTTTACTCCCATTGATGCCAGGAAAATTTACACTGCCACTGGCCCCAATCTGGCCCCCCTCTAGAGTCCGAAAGACAAAAAAATGGCCCTTTGTTTAGAAAGTTTGGAGACCCCAGCTATAGAGCAAAGCTAGATTTTTCTTTATAATCTGGTGATCTGAGAGCCCCCTTTGCTGATCTGTAATGCAGGAGAGATGTTCCCAAACACACCCACTGTAGGCCCCTTGCTGTTGCTCATGTTGCATATACAGTACATGTCGCATATACCAGTGTTTCTCAACTCCAGTCCTCAAGTACCCCCAACAGGTCATGTTTTCAGGCTTTCCATTATTTTGCACAGGGGATTTGTTTAATTTCACTGCCTTAGTAATTACCACAGCTGTGTCATCTGAGGGAAATCCTGAAGACCTGTTGGGGGTACTTGAGGACTGGAGTTGAGAAACACTGGCATATACAGTATATCTAGTATGTCTAGTGTCATATGGAGTTAATATTTTCCAGAGTTACTGACTGATGAAGGTTACTTTGGCAACTACCCTAACGTCCAACCCAACTTGTGCTGATACTAAAATGGTACTGGGTGTCAAGAGGAGTGGGAAAATCTAAAACTTGTCCACTTGTTCCTGACTGTTAGGCTAATGTCAGTCTAGTGATTCACCTATGTGTGGATGCCACTCTACCCAATGGAAACAAGGCCACAGCACCACAGCAGAAGGTTGTTGGTGAACTGTTAATGAGACATGGGTTTTCGAGGCCCCATGAGCTGTTGAGGTGCCTGTGAAAATTAGATGATGTTCTAAAACCAGTGGTCTGAGAACCCCTTTTGCTGATCTGTTGTAATGCACTTGAGATGTTCCTCAAATATGCCCACTGCAGGTCCCTTGCTATTGCTCATGATGCATATGTGCCCTCTGTAACATAGTAAATGTCTTCCAGGGCTCCTGACTTAGGAAGGCTGCTTTGGCAACTATCTAAGGTCAGGCCAAACTTGCAGGAAAATGTGCTGAAGGTAAAACAGAACCTGGGGTCGAGAGGCCTTGAACAGAACCTGGGGCCTTAGAAGTCCCATAAGCTGTTAAGGTGCATGTGTAAATTAGATGACTGTCTTTTGATTTAAAACCGGTGATCTGAAAATACAAAATCTGCATGCAATGCTGGAGAAGTACCCTGATGAAGTCACATGATCGCAGCGTAATGCGTAGAGCGAGGGCGGAGGCAGACGCTGAGCGGAAGTGATGCATAAGGAAGCGAATCCCAGTACCTATTGTGATTTTAATCGCCGTTTTAAAGTTCTTATATTGTGGGTGCAATTTTAACAATAATAAACTGGTTTACATGAGTTTACTACACTATTGGAGGCCTCTCTTTTTCTTTCCCTAACATTGGCAAGGCAAATATGACCACAGAATATGCAGGCACCTCACCGTGCATATTGCCGGAGCTACTGGGAATAACTAAAAGAGTGTCCCTAGTGGGCAGGAGTTTTTGGAGTGAGAGACCCCGGTGGATAACTATATTCATGCCTGATCATAATATTTTGGAGGTGAGAGCTCTGTGAGCACAGAGGTGGCACGTTTGTTTAACCAGATCCCGCCTGGCATATAGTCAAATGATGGCCAGGCAGGACATTCACCCCACGATGCTGTGGTGCGATCTGTCACCCGCTGTGTCCACAGCAGATGACTGTTCAGTGTAGCGGCTGCTGCTCGTACCATGTGATCACTGTGACCAATCACAGCAGATCACATGACAATTGTACACAGTGAATGGCTTTCATTCCTGGTATTCATTGACTACTATTGTGTTGATCTCTGTGATTGGTCACAGTGATCACATGGTACAGACACGGCCAATCACAGCCCATCTGTACCATGTGGTTAGCTGTGGCCAATCACAATAGTAAATCACAATAGTAAACACTGAATGAATCCATTTCATTCAGTAAAAACAGTTCCTTATAACAGTGAAATTCACTAATATAAGCAATTATAATGTGTAAAAAAAATAATAAAATCCTGATCAATTCCCCAGAGTAGTACAATGTTACCATGTTACAATGTTTGTCACACACATAGGTTGGACTTAATGGACTTGTGTCTTTTTTCAACCTTGCCTACTATGTAACTACTATATGTAACCATGGTAACACTGTATTGCTCTGGTCACAGTGTGTTAAAAAAAAAATCGGAAAAAAAAAGAAAAAAAAAAGTCCTAAAAATTTTTTTTTTTTTTACATACTGTCACAAGTCAGTGTCCCTGATCACCACCAAACCAGTTATATGATGACGCTGTGCTGCACTGGTGAGGTGACAGTATGTAAAAAAATATTTTAAAAAATTAAAATTGCGAAAAAAACTAATTTTTTAATTTCTTAATTTTCCAAAATATTGTGACAAAAAAATGACAAAATCACTGTGCCTCTTACTAAATGCCATGGACTGTCTACTTTCCAAAAAAAGAGGTCATTTGGGGGGTATTTGCACTGTCCTGGTATTTTCGTGCCTCGAGAAATGAGATCAGTACATCAGGATTGATCAATTTTCGGAATTTTTAACCCATAGTTTGTGGAATCTATAACTTTCCTACAGACTAAATAATAGACACTGGTTTGGGTTATTTTCACCAAAGAAATGTAGCAGAATACAGTTTGGCCTAAATTTACGAAGAACAATTATTTATTTCCAAAATAGAAACAAAGAAAAACACATTTTTATTAAAAATTTCTGGTCTTTTTTTGTTTATTTAGCAAAATAAATTCAAAACCCAGTGGTGATTAAATACCACTAAAAGAAAGCTCTATTTGTGTGAAAAAGATTATACACATTTTATATAGATGCAGTGTTGCGTGACGACCGAGTAATTGTCGTACAACGCCGAAAGCTGAAAACTGGCCTGGGCAGAAAGGAGGTGAAAGTGCCTGGTATTGAAGGGGTTAATCATTGGAGCCCATTGGTGAATATCGGTATCAGTGCGGGATTATTTGGTCAGGAAAGAAGAAGTGCGCTGTCTCTGTTGAGTGAAATATAAGCTGCAGTAGAGACTGATTTCTCACACTTATATAATGTTTGCTATTTATGCTTTTGGACTCGATCACTATTGACTACACGGTGTTGTGGTGTGTAAAGCATTTTGGTATTGGTGTTTGGTGTTCGGTATCGGTGCAGCGCAACACCATCACTTTGTATATTCAATGCAAGGGAGGCATTCCCAAACACACTCATTGCATGTCCCTTGCTATTGCTCATGTTGCATATGTGCCCCCTGTTACATGGAGTAAATGTCTTCCAGGGTTCATGACTGATGAAGGCTACTTTGGCAACTAAGGCCAGGCCCTATTTGTGCTAAAAATACAATGGCGCCTGGGGCAAGAGTAGGGAAGCCTAAAATTTGTCCATGAGTTCCTAAATGTTAGGTCAACGTAAAACTAGTGCTTCACCTACGTGTGGATGCCACACTACCCAATGGAAGCAAGGGCACCACACCATAGGAGAAGGTTGTTGGTCAATTGCTAATGTGTTGTGGGTCTTGGAGGCCAACCTCCATTAGGTGACCATCTCCTAATCTGTCCCCGCTGGCTGAGGTTCTTAGAGGGCAAAAGTGATGAAACTTTGCCCAGTCACATTAGTTTCCCCCCCCCCCCGATAAGGTGGTACCGGGGGTATCTGTAGTACACCTCCTTGGCCTCTCTGCATAGCTTAAGGAAGAACAGCAGTACAATGCTACAAATCTGAAATAGGAAAGTACCTCCATGCTCCTATACCGATATGTCAAATTCTACTTGCATATCTGACCAACCACTGTTTTCTAAAGTTGCCTTAAAAATACATATGTATTATAATTTAGAGTCTCACATTTGTTTGAGGTTCTTGAGTATTATCCATGTGCTGCCAAATCACATACATGTACGTCCTTTGGCTTTAAGTGGTTGAATCAGGATGATGCCTGCAGCGACAGGCATCATCCCAGTATTGTTTTTAGCAAAGCCGGAGCCCCCTCCCGCCGGTGCCGCTCCAGGATCTCCCATCCTGGCGGTGAGCCTGGAATGAAAGCCGGCAATTCTGTGGGCTTACCACAGAGAAATGTGGAGGACTCGGAAGGTCCCCGATGATCTTTGTGGTATTGGAAACCCAGAATCGGCGTCTCTTCCGGTAAACAGGCCGTTTCCCGGCTTGAACAAGTGTCTGATCAAACCGATCCTGGTTTGATCAGATGCTTTGGAGGCCAGAGGAGAGATCTGGGGTTTAATAGACCCCAGATCTCTCCATAAAGAGGACCTGTCATGGCCAATCCTATCACATGGGATGTTGTTCAGTCCTTGTGTGAGCAATAGAAGATATAAATAATGTAAAGATACAGTGTAAAAACATTTTTTTTTTAAATAAATACAAAAAAAATAAAAAATGTAAAGTGCCCCCCCATTTCCCCAGCGCACGCCGATATACGTCAGCAGAATGGCACTGGTGGGAAAAAGGGCGTACAGGTACGTCCCCTTTAAGAAGCGGCATTGCCTGCCGCGTTCTCTGTGACTGCATGTCCCACGGACTCAATGTCTGCCGGGTGCCCGCGATCGTGTCACGGAGAGGTAGAACAGGGAGATGCTTTTGTAAACAAAGCATTTCCCTGTGCTGGCTAGTGACATGACAGAGATCACAGCTCTCTGTCATCGAGAGCAGTGATCTCTGTCATGTGTGTTGAAGCCCATCCCCCCCACAGTTAGAATCACTCCCTAGGACACACTTAACCCCTTCAACGCCCCCTAGTGGTTAACCCCTTCCCTGCCAGTGTCATTTACACAGTAATCAGTGCATTTTTATAGCACTGATCGCTGTATAAATGACAATGGTTCCAAAATAGTGTAAAAAATGTCCGATGTGTCCGCCATAATGTCACAGTCCCGATAAAAATCGCAGATCACCGCCATTAGTAATAAAAAAAAAATAATAATAAAAATGCCATAAATTTATCCCCTATTTTGTAGACGCTATAAATTTTGCGCAAACCAATCAATATACGCTTATTGCGATTTTTGTTACCAAAAATATGTAGAAGAATACGTATCGGCCTAAACTGAGGAAAAAAACATTTTTTTTATATATTTTTGGGGGATATTTATTATAGCATTTATTATAGCAAAAAGGTAAAAAATATTGCTTTTTTTTCAAAATTGTCGCTCTTTTTTTGTATATAGCGCAAAGAATAAAAAACGCAGAGGCGATCGAATACCACCAAAAGAAAGTTCTATTTGTGGGAAAAAAAAGGGACGTCAATTTTGTTTGGGTGCCACGTCGCACGACCGCGCAATTGTCAGTTAAAGCGACGTGGTGCCGAATCGCAAAAAGTGCTCTGGTCAGGAAGGGGGCAAATCCTTCCGGGGCTGAAGTGGTTAAAAAATATATAATGTTTGGGGTGGGGGGGGGGGGGGTAGGCATTTTTTTCTAACTTGTTTTTTTACATGTAGGAGAGGAATGTCAGAATTGGCCCGGACGGGAAGTGGCAAAAAATGGCAGTTATTTATGATACGCAGTGTTCTAGAAAACAAAATGTTATTCACGTCGGGTTTACACACCTGCTCTAAGGGTTGTACCTTTCATTGCATTCATTGTATTTGTAATATAAACCACATTGACGCAAAGCGTTTCCAGAGAGCAGCTGCCATGCCAGGTGAGGAAGGTGACTGCAGACTGGAGAGGCGGCCCGCTGTTTAGCCCATTGCTGCTTCTCCGTCATTATTTAATATTGCAGCGAATCATGTCGGATATTGAACCCTGAATGTGTTCACCCAGCTGGATTAATTAATGTCTGCTGGTCATTGACCCCGAGCTGTGATTATGGACATCTCCGGCCACAAGACGGATGGGCCTTTCACAAACACACAGCTTTTTTATTTTTTTTTGCTGTGGGTGGTATTGGCGCATCCCCGATGGGAGGACATGGATGGAACAAGCAAGGGTGGTGGTGGTGGTGGTGGGGGGGGGGGGACAGTGTAGGTGTCAGCGCTAATGCAATTTACATACGAAAAGGGGATTATACGGCTAATGATGCATCCAACAGCTCCCAGCGTTGCATATTACAAGGACTAGACAAACAGTTTTGTATTATAAATCAAAGCTAAGGCTTAAAAAAAAAAGAATGGTGACTGTCTTGGTAATGAGACGGGAAACGGGGAGAGACCTTTACGGCACCAACATTTTTTAGGTAAAAGTCGTGCTTTAGCCAAACACACTCAATACGTCACATGTTACAATTAAACAGGACGTTGGTCATTCAGAGCCAACCACAAGTGTAAAAAAATAATGTCCCCCACACCCCGTGACCCCTAACCTGACCCCTAGGCTAATTCTTGCATTTAAAGTAGATGTCAATTTTGATTGAACTACATTTCATTTGCTAAAGCTCTGCACATCATTAAATATTGGCATTTTTAATGGTTTTTATCTTATTTTTTATCCTTTGTTGCATCTCAGCATTGCAAATCTACTGCAGCCTCTTCGCAGGTGCTTCCCGTCTATTTGCTTTCCATCAATGGCTGCATGGCATTTCTTAGGGTGGGCTTCTTGATGGTGATATCAGTGGACCATGCCTGTGTAATATGTATTGACTACTTCTTCAGTATTCTCTATCCGGAGCTTCCTCATAGTAGGAGAATGCAGTGTGCTCTTGTTCCTTCATAATCAGATCAGTGGTTGGGCATAGGTCTTTAACCCACACATAGAGAAAAATTGGGTCATGGACGGGTTGACTTGTCCATAGACCAAAGAGTGTGTCACTTGCGCATAGACTGTCTGCTATGTGGCTTGCTAGTAGACCATGGCCTGTGTGACCCGCATATGGTCTCAGGCCTGTGTGACTTTCCTATTGAGCCAGACCTGTGTGACTTGTCCTTTAGACCTAGGCCTATGGAACTTGCTCTAAGACCAAGACCTGTGTGACTTGTCCTTTAGACCTAGGCCTATGGAACTTGCTCTAAGACCAAGACCTGTGTGACTTGTCCTATAGACCTAGGCCTATGGAACTTGCTCTAAGACCAAGTCCTGTGTGACTTGTCCACTGACCCAGACCTGTGTGACTTGTCCTATAGACCTAGGCCTATGGAACATGCTCAAAGACCAAGACCTGTGTGACTTGTCCTATAGACCTAGGCCTATGGAACATGCTCAAAGACCAAGGCCTGTGTGACTTGTCCATTGACTGAGCCCTATGTTACTTTTCTATGCATCCAGGCCAGAGTGACTTGCTTATAGACTCAAGTCTATTTGGTCAGAACATACGGACCCAGCCCTATGCTTATTTATATGGACAAAAAACTCTCTGACTTGCCCATCGACCCAGACCTGTGTGCCATGTCCATAGACCCAGGCCTGTGTGACTTTCCCATAAACCCAGGCCTTTGTGACTTTCCCATGAACCCAGGCCTTTTTGACTTGCCCATTGACCTAGCCCTATGTTATTTGTCTATAGACTCAGACATGGATAACTTGTTCATAAATCCAGGCCTGTGTGACATGTCCACAGACCAAGGCCTGTGGGACTTGTCCATAGATTTAGACCTCCCATGGATCAAGGTCAGTGTGTCTTGTTTAAAGACCCAAGCCCATGTGGTTAGCACATATAGACCCAGTCCTGTGCAAGTATTACATATAGATCCAGCCCTATGCAGCTTGTTAATATAGACACAAAACCCTGTGACTTGATCATAGACCCACACCTGTTTGACCTGTTCATAGACCCAGACCTGTGTCTATCACACATGGACCCAGACCTGTGTGATATGTCCATAGACTTAAGCCTGCGTGACTTTCCCATAAACCAAGGTCTTTCTGACTTACCTATGGGTCCAGGCCTATGTGACTTGTCTATAGACTCAGGCATGGGTGATTTGCCCATGAATTTATGCCTGTTTCATTTGGCCATAGACCCATGCCTCTGTGACACATTCATAGACCCAAACCTCCATGACTTGCTCATAGACCCAGACCTCCATGACTTGTTCATAGATCCAGACCTTCTTGACTTGCCCATAGAGCTAGACCTCCACGACTTGCCCATAGATCCACACCTTTTGTGCCTGCAGCATGTCACAATGCTGAAAATTTTCTGATAATAAAGAACAATTTTGGCTTCATAATGTACTGTTATTGACCCAAGCCTGTGTGAGATGTCCATTGACCTAGGTCTCTGTGATTTGCCCATGAACTTATGCATGTTTGACTTGCCCATAGACCCACACCTCTTTGACATGTTCATAGACCCAGACCTCCATGACTTGCCCATAGATAGACCTCCTTGACTTGCCCATAGAGCTAGACCTCCATGACTTACCCACAGACCCACACCACTTGTGACTTGCCCATATGCCAAGGCCTCCTTGACTTGCCCATAGACCTAGACCTCCATGACGTGCCCATGGACCCATGCCTTTGTGACTTGTTCATAGAACCAGACCTCCATGGTTTGCCCATAGACCCACACCTCTGCGATTTGCCCATAGACCCACGTCTCTGTGACTTGCCCATAGACCCAGAGTTCCTTGACCTGTCCATAGACCCAGATCTCCTTGACTTGCCCATAGTGCTAGACCTCCATGACTTGCCCATAGACCAACACCTCTGTGACATGCCCATAGACCCAGCTTCCTTGACTTGCCCATAGATCTAGACCTCCACAACTTGCCCATAGACCCACACCTCTGTGACATGCCCATAGACCCAGCTTCCTTGACTTGCCCATAGATCTAGACCTCCACAACTTGCCCATAGACCCACACCTCTGTGACATGCCTATAGACCCACGCCTCTGTGGCTTGTTCATAGATCCAGACCTCCATGACTTGCCCATGGACCCAGACCTCCTTGACTTGCCCATGTACTGTACCTAGACCTCCATGACTTGCCCATAGATCCACACCTCTGTGACTTGCCTAAAGAACCACGCCTCTGTGGCTTGTTCATAGACCCAGACCTCCATGACTTGCCCACAGACCCAGGCTTGTGCAACTTGCTCCTACAAACCACGATCATACACATAATCATAGAACATATATAAAAAATTCTACTTTTTTTGTAGCACCTTGTGCCCTGAGCATGCCACGACTCAGTAACAAGCACGATGCTGAGAAATTTCCGATCATAAAGAACACTTTTGGCTTCATAATGCGCTGTTATTGACAAAGTCTCCGGGCGATGCAGTTCCTAAATGCAGAGCAGTTTGTAAGATTTTTAATCTCATATTTTCAGTTATTACTGTACGCTACTAATTAGCTCATAAATTACGTTGTTAATATTCACTCTGTACAAATAAGTGTTTGTGCTGGAAATTGTGTCTTGTTACGATCGCAATGGGACCTATTCACCGGCAGTGTCAAGGACCTCATTCATAAGCAAAAGTCTCCAGTTTCCTAACTTTGCCTGGAATACGAATATTGCACCCTACAGGATTTGACATATGGAAAAAATACGGGCTCATTTAAATATGCCAAGCCCCCGCTGCCTATAGGACATCACAAGACATTCCTTTTTTTGTGTGTGCCATTAATATGTTCTTACAGATTTATATATTTTTTTTTCCTGTGCATGTTTATTTTCGAAGACAAAAAATATTCCTAGTACCAACAAGGGGGTTCCCCGTACAATTAAAGTATATCTGAAGGAAAAAAAAAATACAAATCACTAAAATAATATCTTGTAGTATAGTATTGGTTTGGGCAAGATAGACCTCTGTGGTCATGTGACCTTCTATGACCACATTACTGTCCATGGACCTGGTCAGTAGGAAGGGTGATCCTGCACAGCACATCACCTTCTACATTGGAGGCCAACAAAGAATCACCCGTGATCCACCCCACAAAGATGAACATGTGACGGGTGGATTGTGACCATCCCTGCCGTGCCACCAACTCCCAGGCCTGCCATGTCCCTTCCAAGACCTCAGATCAGAGTGGCAAGGGAAGTCCCAGGCTCCTTTCTGGCCCCTGATATGTCATATGACACAGCCGAGGAGAGACCTGGGGGGGACATCCTTCACTCTGCTTGGCGCCACTTCATCTGAGGTCTGGTGAGTGCGTTTTTCAGAGGGAAGGGGGTAGATGTTTGTATTGGAAGAGCTGGATTTGACCTCTGCACTGTGTTACTTACTACTGACACTTGCAATGTGTGTTTAATACTACTGACCTCTGCACTCTGCATTACTTACTCCTGACCTCTGCGATGTGCTTTACTTACCCCAGATCCCTGCACTTTGTGCTGCATAACACACACCTCTGAACTCTGCATTACCTACTTCTGCCCCCTGCACTCTGCATTACTTACTACAGACCCCCGCACTCTGTCTGCATTACTTACTACTGACCCCCGCACTCTGCATTACTTACTACTGACCCCCGCACTCTGCATTACTTACTACTGACCCCCGCACTCTGCATTACTTACTACTGACCCCCGCACTCTGCATTACTTACTACTGACCCCCGCACTCTGCATTACTTACTACTGACCCCCGCAATCTGCATTACTTACTACTGACCCCCACACTCTGCATTACTTACTACTGACCCCTGCACTCTGCATTACTTACTACAGACCCCCCCCCCACGCACTCTGCATTACCTACTTCTGACCACTGCGCTCTGCATTACTTACTACAGACCCCCGCACTCTGTCTGCATTACTTACTACTGACCCCCGCACTCTGCATTACTTACTACTGACCCCCGCACTCTGCATTACTTACTACTGACCCCCGCACTCTGCATTACTTACTACTGACCCCCGCACTCTGCATTACTTACTACTGACCCCCGCAATCTGCATTACATACTACTCACCCCCACACTCTGCATTACTTACTACTGACCCCTGCACTCTGCATTACTTACTACAGACCCCCCCCCCCTCCACGCACTCTGCATTACCTACTACTGACCCCCGAACTCTGAATGACTTACTATAGACCCCCCCCCCTGCACTCTGCATTACTTACTACTGACCTCCACACTCTGCATTACATATTACTGACCCCCAAGCTCTGCATTACTTACTACAGATCCCAGCACTCTGCATTCCTTACTATAGACACCCACACTCTGCATTACTAACTACTGACCCCCGCACTCTGCGTTACCCACTAATGACCCCCGCACTCTGCATTACTTACTACAGACCCCCGCACTCTGCATTACTTACTACACACTCCAGCACCTTGGATTACTTACTACTGACCCCCCCCCCCCACTCTGCTTTACTTACTACAGACCGCAGCACTCTGCATTACTTACTACTGACCCCGAACTCTGCATTACATACTACTGACCCCCACACTCTGCATTACTTACTACTGACCCCCCGCACTCTTCATTACTTACTACTGACCTCCGAACTCTGCATTACTTACTACTGACCCCCGAACTCTGCATTACTTACTACAGACCCCAGCACTCTGCATTACTTATTACAGACACCCACACTCTGCGTTACTTATTACAGACACCCACACTCTGCATTACTAACTACTGACCCCCGCACTCTGCATTACCCACTAATGACCCCCGCACTCTGCATTACCTACTAATGACCCCCACACTCTGCATTACTTAATACAGACCCCAGCACCGTGGATTATTTACTACTGACCCCAGCACTCTGCATTACTTACTACAGACCCCAGCACTCTGCATTACTTACTACAGACCCCAGCACTCTGCATTACTTACTACTGACCCCCGAACTCTGCATTAATTACTACTGACTCCCACATTCTGCATTACTTACTACAGACACCCACACTCTGCATTACTTACTAATGACCCCCACACTCTGCATTACTTACTAATGACCCCCACACTCTGCATTACTTACTACTGACCCCCACACTCTGCATTACTTACTACTGACCCCAGAACGCTGAATTACTTACTGCTAAACCTCTGAACTCTGCATTGTTAGTCCTGACCTCTGCAATGTGTTACTTACTACTGACACCAGCAATGTGTGTTTAGTGCTACTGACCCCAGCAATCTGCGTTACTTACTACTGACCCCCGCACTCTGTGTTACTGCTGACCTCTAAACCCTGCATTACTTATCTATGACCTCTTCTGCACTCTGCATTACATACTACAGACCTCTGAACTCTTCGATACTTACTACTGACCAGTGTTCATTTTTTCCGCAAAATTAACACTATTTTAGTTGACTAAAATATGACTAAAACTAAAACAATTCAGATGACTAAAATACAACTTAAATGGCATTTTAGTCAAAAGACTATGACTAAAATTAAATTGAAATTTGATGTCAAAATTAACACTGCTACTGACCCCTGCACTCTGAATTACTTACTGCTGACCTTTGTACTCTGGGTTACTTACCACTGACCCTTGCATGCTGCATTACTGACATCTAATAAGAGCTGTATTCTTGATTTTAAGGGCTGGGAGGGGAGTTAATAGTTAGTTGTGACCTTTGCAATGTGTTACTTACTGTTGACCCCTGCACTGTGTGTTTAGTACTGCTGACCTCTGGACTCTGAATTACTTACTACTGACCCCTGCACTGTGTATTACTTACTCCTAGGCACAATTCTTTATTTTCTCCTGACCCCTGCACTCTGTGTTACATACTACTTATGTTTTATATACAATTTTATCTTTTAAAGGCAAGCAGTGTAGGTACCTGAATGTGCCCCCGGTATCAGCCCCTGTACAGCATGGCTGGAGTGTGAGAGGAAGAAGCAGCACAAGGAACCAATCAGTTCATGTGCTGGTAAGAAGCACACTGATAGGAAGGGAGAGCAGAATGACAGGGAGATGAGCTCATCACTGAGCTGCTTTTCTGTTCACTGTCCAATCACAGGTTGGGGGCGGGAGCTCAGAAGAACGTGGGTTGCATGAGCCGTCAGACATCTAGTGGTGGAAAAGTACTGCAGGGGACAACTTCTGATTAATAGTGAATAATGCAACAAAGATTGACAGGGAGCTCACTGATAGGAGGAGAGAGCAGAGTGACAGAGAGATGTGCTCATCACTGGGCTGCTTTTCTGTTCACTGTCCAATCACAGACTGGGGGTGCAGAGCACAGAAGGATGTGGGTTAAATGTAGCAGCCATTAAACCGAGGACATCTAGTGATGGAACAGAAGTACTGCAGGGGACAGTTTCTAATTAATAGTGAATATTGCCACAAACGTTGACAGGGAACACACTGGTAGGAGGAGAGAGCAGAGAGACAGAGAGATGAGCTCATCACTGGCCTGCTTTTCTGTTCACTGTCCAATCACAGACTGGGAGGCGGGTGCTCAGAAGGATCTGAGTTGCATGTAGCTAGCCATCAGACCAAGGACATCTAGTGGTGGAAAAGAAGTACTGCAGGGACAGCTTCTGATTAAGAGTGAATATTGCAACAAACATTGACAGGCAGAACACTGATAGGAGGAGAGAGCAGAGAGACAGCGAGATGAGCTCATCATTGAGCTGCTTTTCTGTTGACCGTTCAATCACCTGTGAGTGTGAGAGAAAGAAGCAGCACAAGGAGCCAATCAGTTCATGTGCTGGCAAGAAGCACACTGATAGGAAGGGAGAGCAGAATGACAGGGAGATGTGCTCATCACTGAGCTGCTTTTCTGTTCACTGTCCAATCACAGACTGGGTGCAGAGCTCCGAAGAATGTGGGTTACATGTAGCAGCCATTAGACCGAGGACATCTAATAGTGGAAAAGAAGTACTGCAGGGGACATTTTCTGATTAATAGTGAATATTGCAACAAAAGTTGACAGGGAGCACACTGATAGGAGGAGAGAGTAGAGAGACAAAGAGATGAGCTCATCACTGAGCTGCTTTTCTGTTCACTGTCCAATCACTTGTGAGTGTGAGAGGAAGAAGAAGCACACGGATAGGAGGGGAGAGCAGATCTAATCACTGTCCAATCACAGGCTGGGGGCGAAGACCCAGAGGATGTTACGTTGCATATAGCAGCCATCAGACTGAGGACATCTAGTGGTGGAAAAGAAGTACTGCAGGGGACAGCTTCTGAAAAATAGTGAAGATTGCAACAAATGTTGCTTTTTTTATTTAATCTTTTAATAGGATAAAAAATTGTATCTTATATTTTGCAGGAGTTCTGCTTTAAATAAGACAGCACAGGATGGAACATTAGAACTCTCTGTTGTCCATTGGAGACGCCTTACCCGTACCCCCCTATAACCCGTACCCCCTTATAACCCATACCCCCTATAACCCGTACCCCCTTATAACCCGTACCCCCTATAACCCGTACTCCCTATAACCCATACCCCTTATAACCCGTACCCCCTATAACATGTACCCCCTATAACCCGTACCCCCTTATAACCCGTACCCCCTATAACCTGTACCCCCTTATAACCCGCACCCCCTTATAACCCATACCCCCTTATAACCCGTACCCCCATAACCCGTACCTTCTATAACCCGTACCCCCCCTACACTGCATCAAGTATCGACTTCAGCAAAGTGCCCGGCGGAGGTTCCCTTAGAGATAGGAAATCTGCGAGAAGAAAACATTGGCATGTAATTAAGGCGGCACACATTGCTGCTTTTATCTGTAATTGGACGGTACGAGTCTCTCATTCTAATTTACTCGGCGTCTAAAGTGCGCTAATCAAGACAAGCAGGACGGAGCGGGCCGGCCCAGCTGTCCCACTGACACCAGTTACAGCCTAATTATAACAACTAAATTAAAGAATGTGACGGAGGAAAGGTTGGCCGTCACTTGGAGCCGTTTAATTCCACGGGAAGGAGTGGAGCTTTTAAATTGTAAAGTGAGGAAATCGATATTATGCCTCATTATATTGGGATCGCTAAAGAGATTAATGAAATTAAGGATTTCGTTTAAAGGGGAAAAAAAAATAAAAATGTGATCGCCATGTAATGGTGTATCTGGTGAAGTCGTACCCGGCGGATTTAACCCCCTGCTGGCCGCAGAGCTTTATTTAAACGCTATACTCACCCGACTTTGAACTTCCTAGACATGCGCCATTCGTTTCGTTACGTTTCGTTACGTTTCGTTACGTTTGCGTTTTTTCTGGATATTTTTGTTGTTATTCTGTCTCTCACTGGTAAAATAAACCAACCAGTAAAATTATAGACTGATCATTTCTTTGTCAGCGAGCAAACATACAAAATGAGCAGGGGGTCAAATACTTTTTCCTCTCACTGTATATATAAAAATACAAGGACAGGTGGGCAGATAATAGCTGATAAGACCATTGGTGTATGTGTTATGGAAGCGCTCCAATGTTTATGGCACTTACTTATCAATAGGTGGCATGGAAAAAAATTGTACCCCAAATATATGAAGTTCTTGTTTAGATGTCCATTCATCAAGCCACACCAACCGACTAGACATGTGTGGTTCGTTTCTTTCCGAATTAAAATTTGGACAAATATTTGTTATTCAGAAATTCGGATGTATGCGAATTTATGAATTAGAATAGTACCGAATTTAAACGAATCCAAAATAACAAAAACATTTGGACAGAATTCGAATAGTTTTCGAATAGTTTTCCAATACGAAAACATTTCGAATGGTTTTCCAATTTCCAAAGAGCAAAAAATAGAATAGAAAACAAAGGAATAGAACAGAAAAAAATATATTATTATTTTTTCTATTCTATTCCTTTTTTTTTCCTATTCTATTTAATTGTTTTTGGAAATTGGAAAACTATTTGAATCCGAAAACTATTGGAATTCGAAAACTTTTCGAATTCGAATAGTTTTCCAAATTCCAAAGAGCATAAAATAGAATAGAAAATAAAGGAATGGGATAGCAAAAAAAATTATATTCTATTCCTTTATTTTCTATTCTATTTAATTGTTTTTGGAAATTGGAAAACTATTATGCCCCGTACACACGGTCGGATTTTCCGATGGACAATGTCCGATCGGAGCGTGTTGTCGGAAATTCCGACCATGTGTGGGCTCCATCGGACATTTTCCATCGGATTTTCCGACACACAAAGTTGGAGAGCAGGAGATAAAATTTTCCGACAACAAAATCCGTTGTCGGAAATTCCGATCATGTGTACACAAATCCGACGGACAAAGTGCCACGCATGCTCAGAATAAATAAAGAGATGAAAGCTATTGGCCACTGCCCCGTTTATAGTCCCGACGTACGTGTTTTACATCACCGCGTTCAGAATGATCGGATTTTCCGACAACTTTGTGTGACCGTGTGTATGCAAGACAAGTTTGAGCCAACATCCGTCGGAAAAAATCCTAGGATTTTGTTGTCGGAATGTCCGAACAAAGTCCGACCGTGTGTACGGGGCATTAGAATTCAAAAACTATTCAAATTCGAAAACGATTGGAATTTGAAAACTTTACGAATTCGAAAACTTTACGAATTCGAAAACTTTACGAATTTAAAAACGTTTTCGAATTCGAGAACTATTCCAAATTGATTCAAAATTGTTTTCGAATCGATTCAAAACCTTTTCGAATCAAATAAACGAAACAGATTTCAAAAACGAATTAAGCGAATGAAACAAATTTAACTAAACAAATTTATGTAAATAATGATTCGAAACAAAACTAATTTTTTCGTTCTGCACATGTCTACAACCGACCTACAATACCATTAATAATTAAATTAATTACAAAATTTTAAAAAACACAAAAAAAAACAATTTCATTATTAATGGGTCAGACTTGCTGATTGGAACCTGAACAGTGGGGACCTGGAGTGGAGAGTGTGAACAAGTTTTGCTTTTGACTGCTGGTGATTGCTGTGTTGCATTTTTAGGTTCTTTTTGGGGTTTTTCCTTGCAGCTTTTTTAACACCTTTTTCTGTCACTTTTTTTTCTTTCCTTCCTTCAGCCTACTAATTAAGGGGAGTGGTTAATTGGTCACAGGTGCTTGAGGCCCATATAACTTTATGTAGAACTCATTTTGAGCATGCTCATCTTTGAGCTTGCTGGAACTTAGACCAAGTGAAACCGGAATAAGTGGCGAGTTAAAAACCAGAGTTAGTGGAACTGGACTAAGTGGTGAGTTAAAAACCAAAGTTGAAAACAGGAGGTTATAACAGGGGTCAAAGTACCTGTGTAGTGTGAGTACCTGAGTGTTGTCTGAGTAGTGTGTGTGGATCGTTAGTACCTGTGTATTGTGAGTGCACGTGGGCAGTGAGTACACGAGTGCTACAAGTGCATGTGGCCTGCAAGTACCTGTGTAATGTCTTGTTGAGTACCTGTGTATTGTCTTGTTGTGTACTTATGTATTGTCTTGTTGTGTACTTATGTATTGTCTTGTTGAGTACCTGTGTATTGTCTTGTTGAGTACCTGTGTATTGTCTTGTTGAGTACCTGTGTATTGTCTTGTTGAGTACCTGTGTATTGTCTTGTTGTGTACCTGTGTATTGTATTGTCTTGTTGAGTACCCATGTAATGTCTTGTTGAGTACCCGTGTATTGTCTTGTTGAGTAGCTGTGTATTGTCTTGTTGTGTACCTGTGTATTGTCTTGTTGAGTACCTGTGTATTGTCTTGTTGTGTGCTTATGTATTGTCTTGTTGAGTACCCGTGTATTGTCTTGTTGTGTACCTGTGTATTGTCTTGTTGTGTGCTTATGTATTGTCTTGTTGAGTACCCGTGTATTGTCTTGTTGTGTACCTGTGTATTGTCTTGTTGTGTACCTGTGTATTGTATTGTCTTGTTGAGTACCCATGTAATGTCTTGTTGAGTACCCATGTATTGTCTTGTTGAGTACCTGTGTATTGTCTTGTTGAGTACCCGTGTATTGTCTTGTTGAGTACCCGTGTATTGTCTTGTTGTGTACCTGTGTATTGTCTTGTTGTGTGCTTATGTATTGTCTTGTTGAGTACCCGTGTATTGTCTTGTTGTGTACCTGTGTATTGTCTTGTTGAGTACCTGTGTATTGTCTTGTTGTGTACCTGTGTATTGTATTGTCTTGTTGAGTACCCATGTAATGTCTTGTTGAGTACCTGTGTATTGTCTTGTTGAGTACCTGTGTATTGTCTTGTTGAGTACCCATGTATTGTCTTGTTGTGTGCTTATGTATTGTCTTGTTGAGTACCAGTGTATTGTCTTGTTGTGTACCTGTGTATTGTCTTGGTGAGTACCTGTGTATTGTCTTGTTGTGTACCTGTGTATTGTATTGTCTTGTTGAGTACCCATGTAATGTCTTGTTGAGTACCCATGTATTGTCTTGTTGAGTACCTGTGTATTGTCTTGTTGAGTACCCGTGTATTGTCTTGTTGAGTACCCGTGTATTGTCTTGTTGTGTACCTGTGTATTGTCTTGTCGAGTACCCGTGTATTGTCTTGTGAGTACCTGTGTATTGTCTTGTGAGTACCTGTGTATTGTTTTGTTGTGTACCTGTGTATTGTCTTGTTGAGTACCCGTGTATTGTCTTGTTGAGTACTTGTGTATTGTCTTGTTGAGTACCCATGTATTGTCTTGTTGAGTACCCGTGTATTGTCTTGTTGTGTACCTGTGTATTGTCTTGTCGAGTACCCGTGTATTGTCTTGTGAGTACCTGTGTATTGTCTTGTGAGTACCTGTGTATTGTTTTGTTGTGTACCTGTGTATTGTCTTGTTGAGTACCCGTGTATTGTCTTGTTGAGTACTTGTGTATTGTCTTGTTGAGTACCCATGTATTGTCTTGTTGTGTACCTGTGTATTGTCTTGTTGTGTGCTTATGTATTGTCTTGTTGAATACCCATGTATTGTCTTGTTGAGTACCTGTGTATTGTCTTGTTGAGTACCTGTGTATTGTCTTGTTGAGTACCTGTGTATTGTCTTGTTGATTACCCGTGTATTGTCTTGTTGAGTACCTGTGTATTGTCTTGTTGAGTACCTGTGTATTGTCTTGTTGAGTACCCCTGTATTGTCTTGTTGAGTACCTGTGTATTGTCTTGTTGAGTACCCGTGTATTGTCTTGTTGAGTACCCGTGTATTGTCTTGTTGAGTACCTGTGTATTGTCTTGTTGAGTACCCGTGTATTGTCTTGTTGAGTACCCGTGTATTGTCTTGTTGAGTACCCGTGTATTGTCTTGTTGAGTACCTGTGTATTGTCTTGTTGAGTACCTGTGTATTGTCTTGTTGAGTATTAGTGTCAGGAAGCTAGTTGTTCGGTAATTTGGACAGGGTATAATCCCCAATCCTCATTAAATTAGTGGGTACGATGCCCGTCGGGTGTGGAGATGATACTCGGTGTACATATTGCTGTGCAGAATGTAAGCACATTGTTTCCCTGGAAGCCCAGGTTCTGAATATGGGGAAGCAACTGTCAGCACCGAGAAGACCCTCCATACTAAAGGAGAGCCGGGAATGTACCCGGCAGGTTCCGGCAGGGGCCAGCACAGAGGCGGGTGCAGACAAAGAGGTGCCGGCACTAGAAACAAGTAGATGGGTGACAGTCAGGAAGGGTAGAGGGGGAAGTGCCAGGGAGGCCAATCCAGGGCTGGAGCATCCCAATAAGTACGCTTTATTGAGTGACATTGGTGAAACCAGTCAGGGACCAGCACTGCTGGAGTGGAGGGACTCCCCTAGCTGCCAGGGGAAGAACTCCTCCAGTGAGAGTTTACATTGAGAGTAAACATTGGGGCACTCCCATAACACATACACCAATGGTCTTATCAGCTATTATTTGCTCACCTGTCTTTGTCTTTTTATATATAGGGCCGTATTTGTATACATCATTTATGTCATTCTGCCGCCCTTCACAATATTCTCAGACCACATTACCTGCTGTATCACCATCTTCGTGTAACGCCCATGGGATGATACTTAAGATGATGTATGAGATGCAGCATGTTATTTAGTTTTCTGATGTCAATGTACTGATTATCCCAATTTTTTCTCTTGGATAGGCCTAACTTCTTTAGTTCTAAAACATAGAGGTCCAGAGGAAGCGCCTGTGCGAAACGCGTCAACCTCCTAAAGTATTTAGCAAATATATGTTTGTGTTTCAATATATAGGAAATATTGTCTTATGAAAACATAAATACATGGTTTTATCAATGTTTTTTATATAATTGTGTAATAAACATTGGTATTTTATTATAAAATGGGGCCGTTTCTCTCTTGGTACCAGTAAAGTCCAAAATCTTTTTTTAGTAATAATTCACATGGAGGAGCTACCCCTCCTATAGCCTGTTCTCTTTTTTAATAAATCTTTATAGTTACTAGACATGTGCAATTCGTTTCGTTCCGAATTAGTTTTTTAACAAATTTCGACAAATTTGTTAATTTGGAAACAATACGAAAACCTGTTTAACAAATTTTTCCAAATATTCGTAAATTCGAATGTTCATAAATTCAAAAATCTGTACATTTGTAAATTTGTAAATTCGTAAATTTGTAAACCAGAGAATTTGAAAATCTGAAATAATAACCAACTATTAAATTATAGGTATTGGAATTTCCTTTCAAATTTGGCTGTTAGTGAACATAACAAACACAATCTTATCCAAAGTTACGAATTATCCCGAAATAACGAATGCCGTATCTAAACAAATGGAACATAATAAATTAATAATAATAAATAACAATAATAATAATAATAAAAACGTTTTATTATCATTATTATTTATTATTAATTCGTTCCGTTCCATATGTTTAGATGCGGCATTCGTTATTTCGGATAATTCGTAACTTCGGATAAATTCGTATTTGTTACGTTCGCTAACAGCCAAATTTTAAAATCCGAATATTCGTAAATTCGAATGTTCGTAAATTCGAAAATTTGTAAATTCATAAGTTCCAAAATTTGTAAATTTGTAAATTCAAAGTTCGAAAATCCGAAAAACCAGAGAATTTGAAAATCTGAAATAATAACTAACTATTAAATTATAGGTATTGGAATTTCCTTTTAAATTTGGCTGTTAGTGAACGTAACAAATCCGTTCCGTTCTATTTGTTTAGATGCGGCATTCGATATTTCGGATAGTTTGTAACTTTGGATAAATTTGTATTCGTTACGTTCGCTAACAGCCAAATTAGAAAGGAAATTCCAATACCTATAATTTAATAGTTAGTTATTATTTAGAATTTGCTGATTTTCGTTCTTTCGAATTTTCGGATTTTCTTTCTTATTTTTGGATTTTCAAATTTACCAATTTTCAAATTGACGAAATGACGAATTTTCAAATTTACGAAATGACGAATTTTCGAATTAACGAAAATACGAATTTTCGAATTTACGAATTTTTTAATTTACCAAGTTACCAATTTACGAATTTACGAAAATATACATTTACAAAATTAAGATTTTTTTGAATTTACCAATTTTTGAGTTTTCGAATTTACGAAATTAAGAATTTTCGAATTTACGAATTTTCGAATTTACAAAATTACGAATTTACGAAATTACGAAATTTCAAATTTACGAATTTTTGAATTTACCAAGTTACCAATTTAGGAATTTACGAAAATATAAATTTACAAAATTAAGATTTTTTGAATTTACGAATTTTTGCATTTTTGAATTTACGAGTTGCGATCATAATGAAAAAAAAAATGAAAAAAAAAAAAAAAGGAAACAAAATAATTTTTTCGGCAGTGCACATGTCTTGTTTTTTTCTCTTTGGAATAAAGGTATTAGAGTGGGGGAGGGCGCTCTAATACAGGCGGTGTGTTACTGGCTAGATCACCAGGTGAAAACAAAGGGGGGGGAATGGATAAATGAAAACTAAAGCGGCCACCACATCTACTGATTGGTAAGCTGCAATATACAGTATGACATTTTTTGGTTTTGGATTTCAGTTCCCCTTTAAGAGATGACACTCAGTAATTTGGATCCGGTTTGATTCACTTCGGGTTAGTTGGCTTGCCAGGGGCCACGTCATGCTCCAGCCGTCGAGGATGATCCTCAATTAAATTGTACGTGCCGTCATTCCCATCAGCCCAGGAAACCGAGGCGCACAGGTGTCTGCCGTGACCTTCCCCTCTAATAGGGAAGAAGAAGATTTAATATATCGCCATTATTGATCCGCTCCCCCCATCTTCATTTTGCTCAGTTCTCTGCCAATCCATACGGTGATGATGATTCGGCCGCGTCTGCCGCTCGGCGTTTAACGAGCGGACATTATAGAAGTGCATATGTAGTAGAAGCAGTTAATGATCGCCGGTGAGAAAATTCCAACGTCCAGCCATCATTCACTCCGTGCAAAAAATTTTAATTGCCAGCAAAAAAAGTTGTCAAGCCAAGCATTTCAGTCTTATTAGGAGCTCTGCGGAATCGGGGGGCCACCCGCCATCCTGTGCCATCACCTGTGCCGCGTGCCATCTCCATGACAGCCGCCCTGATGATGGCGCAACGGACGCGATTAGTTTGCCCTTGAGCACATCTGCAGCCCAGGAGCCAGTTGTCCTCCCACTTATGATTTCGGTGATTTAAAGAGCAACTGCAGGTGATGAGCAGAATCGATCCGTGGAGCGCTGATGGCGACTGCCGAAAAATGTGGATCGTTCCCCGCGCTAAATACGAAAAAGTCCGGGGGAGTCTACCTTTATCTGCCCGGTGAGGGATCACTAAGGGACCCCTTCACATTTAACCGTTTCCTTTGTGCTGCGTTATTTCAGAGTTGCGTTAAAACCCAATTTTGTGAAATTTACACTATAAAGGGCTCATTCAAAAAATGCGACATTGGACGCGCTTTTTTTAAAGCACTTCGATTGCCAATCGAGGCTTCTATCACCAAATAAAATGGTTACCTAACAGTCCTGTTCACACGTCAAATTATCCCCCATGTCGCTTTTTTGGTGCTTCAAAGCCTCTCCAAAGCCTCCACAGAAGTCTATGATAACGCTCTCTTACAGCACCTGAAGCTTTTGAGAGGCTTTTTATTCAGCATTAGCTTTGCTTTGGAGGTATTGCAGGTATGAGTTATCCCAGAATGCACTGAGAAACCAACAAGCGAACCGGAAAAACGTCATCAGCAGTCACTGCCGGTTCTTGTGTATATATTCTGGGAGTGTCTAGTGCAGACGTCACATCTGGTGTGAAGCGTGGAGCAGCAGAAGGGTTGGGACTAGAGCAGAGCAACTAGCAAATGGCACACGTGGCGTGCAACATGAGAACGCTATAGCAAAAGGTGAGCAGAGGGAGAGGACTGAGTGGCAGAGGATCAGCAGAGCTGGGGGACCAGAGCAAGAGAAATTTGCAGATGTCAAACATGGTGAGCAGCATGGGAGCAATAAAGCAGGGGGTGAGCGGGGACTGGAGAGAGAGGAGGGTCAGAAAACCAGAGGATCAGCAGAGCTGGGGGTTACTACTAAGTGGGGGACCAGCAAAGCTGGGGGTTACTACTGAGTGGGGGATCAGCAAAGCTGGGGGTTACTAATGAGTGGGGGATCAGTAGAGCTGGGGGTTACTACTGAGCGGTGGATCAACAGAGTTGGGCATTACCACTGAATGGGGGATCAGCAAAGCTGGGGGTACTACTAAGCAGGGGATCAGCAGAGCTGGGGGTTACTATTGAGTGGTGGGATCAGCAGGGCTGGAGGTTACTACTGAGTGGGGGATCAGCAGAGATGGGGGTACTACTAAGCAGGGGATCAGCAGAGCTGGGGGTTACTATTGAGTGGTGGGATCAGCAGGGCTGGAGGTTACTACTGAGTGGGGGATCAGTAGAGCTGGGGGTTACTACTGAGCGGTGGATCAACAGAGCTGGGCATTACTACTGAGCGGGGGATCAGTAGAGCTGGGGGTTACTACTGAATGGAGGATCGGCAGAGCATTGGCTGTATGGGGTCCCATGGTTTCTAATGACAACCCTGGCCAGTGGTGCAGACAATGGACATCACCACCGGAGACACAAGGGCTCCCCTGCTTGGGCTCCTCCTGTCGGGTAGGGCAACGTCTAGCGCAGTCTTTCTCAACCTTTTTACCCCAGAGGAACCCTTGAAATCTTTTTCAGGTCTTGAGGAACCCTTACTAAAACCAATTTATTGGTGGTCATTGAAAAGAAAAAGGCCCTTTACATTTGTGGTCATGCGGAATAAGGCAGCCCTTACAGTGGTTGTCAAAATGCAATCCCTACGGATGGCTTAAAAGATTGTTAGCTTCATGCAACTGGCACTACCAAGTGGTGGTGACCCCAGAACTATGCAGACATCTTAAGATAGGAGGTCAATCAGCCACAGCTCAAGGAACCCCTAGCAACCTTTGGAGGAACCCTAAGGTTGAGAATGGCTGGTCTAGTGAGCCAGTAAAGGATGGAGGGGATTGAGGGCGGGCTCTCAGCATGGTTGAATGTACTCTACAGCAGTGTTTCTAAACTCTAGTCCTCAAGGAGCCCCAACAGGTCATGTTTTCAGGATTTCCCTCAGATGAAACGCCTGTGGTAATTACAAAGGCAGTGAAACTGATCAAATCACCTGTGCAAAATAATAGGAAGCCTGAAAACATGACCTGTTGGGGCGCCTTGAGGACCAGAGTTGAGGAACACTGCTCTACGGGCTGCTGCCTTGTGCACCTCCCCAGCCTATAAAGACATTGCGCCCCCCACTGTGTAAAAATAGAAATTCTGCAAACAAAAACTTAGAGAATCAGAATTAAAGGGGCACAAAATAAGACATTGTATCAGTAAAGGTCCTTTGCATTTCCCGCTAAGAGTTCCATAAAAGGTGGAGCGGCCCTTTAAGCGTTGCCTTTGTTCTATACCTGGTACAAGGTTGCCTATCACTCTCCGTGGTGCTCCAGCTCGCTCCGGCGCCGCTCAGGGGAGACGGGACGCGGACTTGTTAATTGCTGAGAACTAAAAGGTAATCAGACGGATATTAGTGAGGAGGTGTGAGGCTTCTGGCACAAATAATTGGCACAACATGAACGGTTATTGTAGAAAGCTGCGAAGTGCGCCCATCGCGCCTAGACAGCAGACTTTGGGGTTGATTTACTAAAACTGGAGAGCGTAAAATCTGGTGCAGCTCTGCACATAAACCAATCAGCTTCCAGGATTTTATTGTCAAAGCTTAATTGAACAAGCTGAAGTTAGAAGCTGATTGGCTACCATACCGAGCTGCACCAGATTTTGCACCCTCTAGTTTTAGTAAATCAATCCCTTTGTCTGTCCTCACCAGGATCCTTTTTATCGTGATATGTAAAAAATTGTATTTTTTTTTTATTATTAGGGAGAACTATCATTGAAACATGGAGGACGCCGTTATCGTATTACCATCTCCTGAAAATGCTAACAGCCTGGCTGCCTGGGTCCAAGCCCAACAAAAGACTGGAGTCACGGAGGAGTCAGCTGACATTTTCCTATGGAGATCAGCAGGGACAAGTTTACCTAGACCCCGTTCACATTTGACCGATGCAGTGTAAAAGAAAAGTTCCTAAAAAAAAAACGGGATTTTAAAGGACCATGAACATTTAAAGAAAAATGTTTAGTGAAAAAATTAAATTTTTATCAATTAACATCATATCAAAAAAGGAGCTAATACACATAATGACATTGAAGTACACATGAAGTTGCAGCATAAAAAGATGTTTCAATGATAGTTCTCCCTAATAATAAAAAAAAAATACAATTTTTTACATATCACGATAAAAAGGATCCTGGTGAGGACAGACAAAGGGATTGATTTATTAAAACTAGAGGGTGCAAAATCTGGTGCAGCTCGGTATGGTAGCCAATCAGCTTCTAACTTCAGCTTGTTCAATTAAGCTCTGACAATAAAATCCTGGAAGCTGATTGGTTTATGTGCAGAGCTGCACTAGATTTTACGCTCTCCAGTTTTAGTAAATCAACCCCAAAGTCTGCTGTCTAGGCGCGATGGGCGCACTTCGCAGCGTTCTACAATAACCGTTCATGTTGTGCCAGGTCAGGAATAAAGTTGTGGAGAAGTATAAAGCAGGGTTAGGTTATAAAAAAATCTCCCAAGCTTTGAACATCTCACAGAGGACCGTTCAATCCATCATTGGAAAATGGAAAGAGTATGGTACAACCGCAAACCTACCAAGACATGGCCGTCCACCTAAACTGACAGGCTGGGCAAGGAGAACATTCATCAGAGAAGCAGCCAAGAGGCCCATGGTAACTCTGGAGGAGCTGCAGAGATCCACAGCTCAGGTGGGAGAATCTGTCCACAGGACAACTATTAGTCGTGTTCTCCACAAATCTGCCCTTTATGGAAGAGTGACAAGAAGAAAGACATTGGTGAAAGAAAGTCATAAGAAGACCTGTTTGCAGTTTGTGAGAAGCCATGTGGGGGACACAGCAAACATGTGGAAGAAGAAGCTCTGGTCAGATGAGACCAAAATTTAACTTTTTGGCCTAAAAGCAAAATGCTATGTGTGGGGGGAAAACTAACACTGCACATCACCCTGAACACACCATCCCCACCGTGAAACATGGTGGTGGCAGCATCATGTTGTGGGGATGCTTTTCTTCAGCAGGGACAGGGAAGCTGTTCAGAGTTGATGGGAAGATGGATGGAGCCAAATACAGGGCAATCTTAGAAGAAAACCTGTTATGCCGCATACACACGAGCGGACTTTACGGCAGACTTTGCCCGGCGTACCGGAGTCCGTCGGACCATTCGAGCGCGGACTTTGTTTTCTCAAAAGTTGGACGGACTTAGATTTTAAACATGTTTTAAATCTATCCGTCGAACTCGAGTCCGGTCGAAAAGTCCGCTCGTCTGTATGCTAGTTCGACGGACAAAAAGCCACGCTAGGGCAGCTATTGGCTACTGGCTATGAACTTCCTTGTTTTAGTCCGGTCGTACGTCATCATGTACGAATTCGACGGACTTTGGTGGATTGTTTGTAGGCAAGTCCGTTCATTCAGAAAGTCCGTCATAAAGTCCGTCAAAAAGTCCACCGGGCAAAGTCTGCCGTAAAGTCCGCTCGTGTGTACGCGGCATTAGAGTCTGCAAAAGACTTGAGACTGGGGCAGAGGTTCACCTTCCAGCAGGACAACGACCCTAAACATACAGCCAGAGCTACAATGGAATGGTTTAGATCAGGGGTCTCAGTGGCGGCCCTCCAACTGTTGCGAAACTACAAGACCCATCATGCCTGTGGGTGTCATGCTTGTAACTGTCAGCCTTGAAATGCCTAATGGGACTTGTAGTTTCGCAACAGCTGGAGGGCCACCACTTTGAGACCCCTGGTTTCGATCAAAGCATATTCATGTGTTATGCCGCGTACACACGGTCGGACTTCTCGTCTACAAAAGTCCAACGGACGCTGACGGACTAAAGCTGGCTGGTAATCCGATCGTGTGTGGGCTTCTCCGGACTTTCAACTGACTTTTTTAGCCTCAAATCCGACGTACTTTCGATTTGAAACATGCTTCAAATCTTTCCGACGGACTCGAGTCCGGTCGAAAAATCCGCTCGTCTGTATGCTAGTCCGACGGACAAAAACCCACGCTAGGGCAGCTATTGGCTACTGGCTATGAACTTCCTTATTTTAGTCTGGTGTACGTCATTACGTAAGAATTCGACGGACTTTTGTGTGATCGTGTGTAGGCAAGTCTGTTCGTTAGAAAGTCCGCCGCAAGTCCGTCGAAAGTCCGCCAAAAGTCCGTCGAAAGTCCGTCGAAAGTCTGTCGGACAGGCTGTCGGACTTTTGTAGCTGAAAAGTCCGACCGTGTGTACACGGCATTAGAATGGCCCAGTCAAAGTCCAGACCTAAATCACATTGAGAATCTGTGGCAAGACTTGAAAATTGCTGTTCACAGGCGCTCTCCATCCAATCTGACAGAGCTTGAGATATTTTGCAAAGGAGAATGGTTGTAAAATGACAAAATGTGGAAAATTTCGAGGGGTATGAATAGTTTTTCAATGCACTGTACAAATCCTTTGACAGATTTATTTTATCTGCTCATCAGATAATGCCCCGTCTTCAGGTATCACCAGCTGCCCTCGTTTTCATGCACGCCAAGATGGCATTCCTAGAATTTAGGCCATTGTGCGTCCCCCCCCCCCCTGCGTCTGACGCCTCCCCTTAGCCGGTGGCACCATGGCAGCAGCTGCGGAGTCCTTCTGGGTAGCGTTCTATTTTCTCGCAGGCAGATGCGTCCCCGTACAATACGTGCACCTGTGGAACGCCGAATTCCCCGATGAGCCGTCCTCCTCCCATCCCCACATTTCCATTCATCTGAATAACAAATGCCGACTAATTAGACCCAGAAGATTCCAATCATTGGGGGGTTACAGGGGACAAGCGGTGGGTACCGGCCCCGCGTCTATTTTTAAAACGCTCGCCTTTCAGTCGTTAATATTACGCGCCGCACACGTTCGCGCCGATACAGACAGGCCTGCGGGGACTTCATCAGCGAAGGGGCCTCTTCTTGATGTGATGTTACAATTAACAACCCCATTATATCATCATTAATCCGTTCAGAGTTCAATCCTACACAATCTTTCTTCCGTGTTTATTTAGCGCATCAGACATGGCTGCCGGGCTCCATGTTGTCTGTAGTGCCGCTAAGATCGCCATTGTCAGTGGAGCACATTGAAGGTGCATTCAAAGGAACTTCCGTTAACCCCTTTCCTGCCTGCCTGGCTGCACCGGCCCTTTAAACGGGTCTTAAAGTGGTTGTAAACCTCAGACATGAAATATGAACAAAGCATATCCTCACTCCAGAGCACTAAGGCTGCATTCATGCCCGAGCGTCACGTTTTTTTTTGTGTGTTTGTATGGGCATTTTTGAGCGTTTCTATACAACGCTTTTAAAGTATTTTTAAACGTTGGCATTTTTTTTATTAGCCAATAGAGAAAAATATCATCTGTTTTATCATTTGTTGCCATGTTTTTCAGCTTTTTCATCCAATTTTATCAATTTTTTTTGCTTTTTTTGTAAGGGGTTAATTTATTTAATTTAATATTATATACAGTATCTCACAAAAGTAAGTACACCACTCACATTTTTGTAAATATTTTATTCTATCTTCTCATGTGACAACACTGAAGAAATGACACTTTGCTACAATGTAAAGTAGTGAGTGTACAGCTTGTATAACAGTGTAAATTTGCCGTCCCCTCAAAATAACTCAACACACAGCCATTAATGTCTAAACCGCTGGCAACAAAAGTGAGTACACCCCTAAGTGAAAATGTCCAAATTGGGCCCAATTAGCCGTTTTCCCTCCCCGGTGTCATGTGACTCGTTAGTGCTACAAGGTCTCAGGTGTGAATTGGGAGCAGGTGTGTTAAGTTTGGTGTTATCGCTCTCAGAGCCGTTCACACAGGGGCGTCACGACTTGCAGGTCGCCTCACCGAGGCAACCTGCACACGACTTCAGCGGCAACTTGTAAGACGACTTCTGTATAGAAGTCAATGCAAGTCGCCTGAAGTCGCCCCAAAAATACTACAGGAACCTTTTTCTAAGTCGGAGCGACTTGCGTCGCTCCTATTAGAACGGTTCCGTAGTATAGAATGGGACACGACTTGTCAGGCGGCTGAGTCGCCTGACAAGTCGCCCCTATGTGAACCGGGGCTCATTTTCTCAGACGGCCCCTGGAAGTTTAACATGTCCTCTTCCACTCCTCCATGACGACATCACAGAGCTGGTGGATGTTGGAGACCTTGCGCTCCTCCACCTTCAGTTTGAGGATGTCCCACAGATGCTCAATAGGGTTTAGGTCTGGAGACATGCTTGGCCAGTCCATCACCTTTACCCTCAGCTTCTTTAGCAAGGCAGTGGTCATCTTGCAGGTGTATTTAGGGTCGTTATCATGTTGGAATACTGCCCTGCGGCCCAGTCTCTGAAGGGAGGGGATCATGCTCTGCTTCAGTATGTCACAGTACATGTTGGCATTCATGGTTCCCTCAATGATCTGTAGCTCCCCAGTGCCGGCAGCACTCATGCAGCCCCAGACCATGACACTCCCACCACCATGCTTGACTGTAGGCAAGACACACTTGTCTTTGTATTCATCACCTGGTTGCCGCCACACACGCTTGTCACCATCTGAACCCAATAAGTTTATCTTGGTCTCATCAGACCACAGGACATGGTTCCAGTAATCCATGTCCTTAGCCTGCTTGTCTTCAGCAAACTGTTTTGTGGGCTTTCTTGTGCATCATCTTTAGAAGAGGCTTCCTTCTGGGATGACAGCCACGCAGACCAATTTGATGCAGTGTGCGGCGTATGGTCTGAGCACTGACAGGCTGACCCCCCACCCCTTCAACCTCTGCAGCAATGCTGGCAGCACTCATACGTCTATTTCCCAAAGACAACCTCTGGATATGACGCTGATCACGTGACCTCAACTTCTTTGGTGGACCATGGCGAGGCCTGTTCTGAGTGGAACCTGTCCTGTTAAACCGCTGTATGGTCTTGGCCACTGTGCTGCAGCTCAGTTTCAGGGTCTTGGCAATCTTCTTATAGCCTAGGCCATCTTTATGTAGAGCAACAATTCTTTTTTTTTCAGATCCTCAGAGAGTTCTTTGCCATGAGGGGCCATGTTGAACTTCCAGTGACCAGTATGAGAGAGTGAGAGCGATAACACCAAATTTAACGCACCTGCTCCCCATTCACACCTGAGACTTTGTAACACTAACGAGTCACATGACATTTGGGAGGGAAAGTGGCTAATTGGGCCCAATTTGGACATTTTCACTTAGGGGTGTACTCAGTTTAGTTGCCAGCGGTTTAGACATTAATGGCTGTGTGTTGAGTTATTTTGAGGGGACAGCAAATTTACACTGTTATACAAGCTGTACACTCACTACTTTACATTGTAGCAAAGTGTCATTTCTTCAGTGTTGTCACATGAAAAGATAGAAGAAAGTATTTACAAAAGTGTGAGGGGTGTACTCACTTTTGTGAGATACTGTATTTCCTTATTATTATTTATTTTGAGTATTTATTTATTTATTGGCAAGGAGGGTGAGCCTTAGACTAGGTTCACACTACTGTATGTTGAGAAAAATTGCATACGTTCCCGACACACACAGAAACGCGTTGCCCTTTACCAGATGCGCAGGGGTGTCATTAATTAGTAATTGTACCTCTTTGCATCTGCTAATGCATGAAACCGTTTTCATATGCGCCAAACCACATGGTGCCCTAGTAGATTGGTGCAGCTCGTTTTTGGAAAAGGGTCAAGGACTTGAAATTTTTTTTTTGCGCAGTACTCTACATACTGTACAGTCCCTGCCAGCAAGGAGCTTACAATCTAAGGTCCCTATCTCACATACATACTAGGGCCAATTTAGATAGGAGCCAATGGTCCTACAAAGCATGTGTAGCCAGGGTCAGCTATTATGCTTACAATTTAGAGACATTTTCTGTGTTGTTCATGTGGGGTTGGCTCCCTCTAGTGTTTGCTGGACGCTATGTGTGAATTTCCTCCCTTCCTGTGTGAGGATGTAGAGCAAAGCTTCATGGGACGTGTAGTTCAGAATGCTGGAGTGACTGTGCCAGCAGGACTGATGTGAACTACAAGGAACAGAATGCTGATTGAACAGAACAGACTGCTGAGAGGATATAAAAGGGGCTGGCGCGGCCTAGATCAGCCTCTCTGGACGCCGTGTTGACTCTGCCAGCAGGAGGTCTTTGTGACAGGGAGGGGGAGAAAGCACACAGGCGCCACTCTAAGTGGAGTATATCAAGGAGTTTTAATGAGCAGAAAGTGCAAACATACTCACAAGAGTAGAATAATAACAGGCATTTCAAATGTGGATAGATAAAAGCGTCCGGGAAGGAAGTCCATCCGTGGCTGTGTCTGGAGAAGCGGGTTGACTGGTGGTCACCGACGCTTCCTGGACCTTCGACCACACAGCCTATTGGTCCATTGCTCAACCTGGAAGTATCGTCATCCCCCGGCTCCCTGCGTGGTCGAGGTCCAGGAAGCATTGGTGACCACCGGTCAACCCGCTCCGCTTCTCCAGACACAGCCACGGATGGACTTCCTTCCTGGACGTGCTTTCTCCCCCAGCTATTCCAAGAGTTGCTTCTCATCTTCACTGGGCTGCCTTCAAGGTGCTACACTATGGACTATATGGACTTATCATAGGCACTTATTTTAAATCACATTTTAAATCATTCTGTTTAAAGTTCCCCCTGTGTTTCAGGTATATATCAGTTCGGTGGGTCCACAATGAGGCCGGTGCAAGCGCCAACTTTCCTCTCTGTGTATCTTTGTAATAGGGAGTTTGCTGACGATTTGTGGCCTACACAGCGGGGAGCCGGACAGCTTTACCCAGAGGGAGCTCTGCGGACAGCATCGCTTCTTCAGTGCCGAGGATCGGAGGGTGTTCCAGGTCATCCAGAGGCGCCTGCAATTCAGATTCCAGGGGGCTGCATTGTGCCGGGGCGGCCGCCATTATCCAGAGCCAAGACACAGAGAGGGAGTTCCGGATGGAGTCTCCTCATCATCTGCACCGTTATCCATAGCTCCCAACTGTCCCCGATTTCGAGGGACTGTCCATCCCTGATTTGGAGCAATATCCCCCTGTCCCTCTTTCCTCCTCATTTGTCCCTCATTTTAGTCTGATCCGTATAGTTGTATATAAAATGCACTTTTCATCTTTCAAAAAGTGTTTCCCAGCGCTAAACCTTTCATCCAATTTCTAAATTGCTGTATTTGTAAATTTCAAAAAGCCAATATAAAGGAATAGTAGTGGTTAAAAAAAAAATCACTACTTTAAGGGGCGTGGCAGGGGGTGTGTCCTATGGCAACATAATTTTGCTAAAAGGTGTCCCTCATTCCCATCTCGAAAAGTTGGGAGGTATGTCGTTATCTAATCCATATGAGTTCCCGAGTGGTGAGCGGCCATAGCTAAGGACACTGCTGTTAAACATCACCCACACAGTTTAGCTGGTGGTACTTGTAGTTCCACAGAAGTTAAATCCTCTATTAAATGGACACAGCAAGCAGATGCCTATGCTTGGTATACATTACTGATTTCAGTAGCCACATCAGGCAACATCTTAGAATCATAAAGGAAGGAAGTTATAACACATACCTCCCAACATTTTGAGATGGGAATGAGGGACACCTACTAGCAAATGTATGTAGGTATAGGACACGCCCCCTGCCACACCCCCCTAAAGGAGAATTAACCAAAAAAAAAAGGTTAATGACCCACAAGTGCTTTTTTTACCACCACTATTCCTTTATATTGGCTTTTAAAATGTACAAATGCAGCAATTTAGAAATTGGATGAAAGGTTTAGCACTGGGAAACACTTTTTGAAAGATAAAAAGTGCATTTTATATACAACTATACGTATCAGACCAAAATGAGGGACAAATGAGGAGGAAAGAGGGACAGAGGAGACATTGCTCAAAATCAGGGACAGTTGGGAGCTATGTTATAATACTACCAGGATAAATTACAGCTTTGCTAAATTTGTTCCACCTTGCCATTTTGGACGCCTTTATCTACAACATAAAGAGGCTAGCTGAAGATATCTGGATTTCAAGGAATACCCTTTTCCACCTTTTTACCATCTTTTCCCTCATCTGCCTTTATTGCATTGAGCTGCTAAAGGGGGCCATCCTATTGAATATAATATTGTTTATACTGTTTTCCATATAGTGTAGGATTTGCTGGCCTGTGAGTGTAGGAGGCAGAAGGGAGAGATCTGATACATAAGATATAGTCCCCGGTGTCTACTCTTCTGTTCACCTGTTCACATAGGTTTCTGTGATTGAGTTAATATTTGTGTTCATCCACAATTAAAGTGATTTTAAGGGTTTGTTTTTTTTTTGTTTTTTTTTAAAATAACAAATATATCATACTTACCTCCACTGTGCAGCTCATTTTGCACAGAGTGGCCCCGAATCTCGTCTTCTGGGGTCCCCCGGCGGCTCTCGCGGCTCCTCCCCGTGTCAGATAACCCCCTAAGGGAAGCGCTTCCCCAAGGGCGTTACCTTGCGGGCGCGCGCTCCCGAGTCCAGCATTCAGCGCCCATAGCCACCGAATGTATGACTCGGCCCCGCCCCCCGGCGCTCCCGCGTCATTGGATTTGATCAACAGCAGCGGGAGCCAATGGCTGCGCTGCTATCAATCTATCCAATCAAGAGCCGAGAACCCTGGGCAGAGAGACAGCGTGTAACCGGCGGGTGAAGTTCCAGGGCGCAGGCAAGTAAAACGACGGGCTGGGGTGGGGGGGTGGGGCGGTCACCGCCTGGTGTTTTTTTTTACATTAATGCATAGGATGTATTAAGGTGAAAAAACACGAAAGTTTACAACCCCTTTAAGGGAACTTTACACCAATATATTGTGTTTACTTGATACGTTTAAGATAAAGGGCAGTGTACACAGGAATGTTTCAATTACTGACAAAGTTGATATACAGTATATATATGTATCTTGTATTATGATAATACAGTAAACATATTTGAACTGTTTCTTTAATACTGTGTGAGTCTCTATTTACTACCACAGCTGGTGACATGACGGAACCCAGGGTGTCAGAGGTAAGAGAGGATTTGCAGAATCAGGGTAATCAGTGGGGTACAGTCTATTAGCAGCCCTTACGGGGGTACTGCTGCACGTGTTTTTGGGGTCTGAGAGAAAACTGGAATACGAGAAAGAAACCCGCGCATGCACAGGGAGAATATTCAAACTCCATGCAGACAGTGTCATGACCAGCACAGTATATCATACATACATTTCATCCAGGAGTCTTCTGATCTGATGGCATCATGGGTCCTTCTTCTTCTCCTCCAAGGAAAGTCCTTCCTTCTTAACTGAGCTGCACATGACATGTGAGCACCATTCCGTGCAGTAATACAATAAGCCTAGGCCGCATGATGGCGCCCCCCAGTGGGCATGTGGACGACAGCCTGGGCTCACAGGTAAATGAGCTTAATGAAATTGTCACTCAACCTTTAGGACTGGCGATAGAGTCAGAGAGGAAGTACTGCAGTTGGTGACCCCTAGTGGCAAAGAGGAAGTACTGCAGTTGGTGACCCCTAGTGGCAGAGAGGAAGTACTGAGGTTGGTGACCCCTAGTGGCAAAGAGGAAGTACTGCTGTTGGTGACGCCTAGAGGCAGAGAGGAAGTACTGCAGTTGGTGGCGCCTAGAGACAGAGAAGAAGTACTGCAGTTGGTGACCCCCTAGTGGCAGAGAGGAAGTACTGCAGTTGGTGACCCCTAGTGGCAGAGAGGAAGTACTGCAGTTGGTGACCCCCTAGTGGCAGAGAGGAAGTACTGCAGTTGGTCACCCCTAGAGGCAGAGAGGAAGTACTGCAGCTGGTGACGCCTAGAGGCAGAGAGGAAGTACTGCAGTTGGTGACGCCTAGAGGCAGAGAGGAATTACTGCAATTGGTGACTCCTAGAGGCAGAGAGGAAGTACTGCAGTTGGCAACACCTAGAGGCAGAGAGGAAGTACTGCAGTTGGCAACACCTAGAGCAGGGTTTCTCAACAAGGGTTCCATGGAACCCTAGGGTTCCTCCAGAGGTAGTTAGAGGTTCCTTGAGCAATAAGCAATTTCTGCCTCTCAAATAAGTTCCCTCTAAAATGATTGATCTTTTTAGATATCTGTAAGGTGGGTAATTGTTTCCAGTGACCACAAGTGTAAGCAGCATTCTTCCCACTGACGATCACTAAATCTACCAAGAGGTAGCAGGGGTTCCCGTGAGACTGGCAAGTTAAATTTAAGGGTTCCTCTGTGTTGAAAAGGTTGAGAAATGCTGACCTAGAGGAAGAGAGGAAGTACTGCAGTTGGCGAACCCCTGGAGGCAGAGAGGAAGCACTGCAGTCGGTGACACCTAGAGGCAGTGAGGAAGTACTGCAGTTTGTGACACCTAGAGGCAGAGAGGAAGTACTGCAGTTGGTGACACCTAGAGGCAGAGAGGAAGTACTGCAGTTGACGAACCCCTAGAGGCAGAGAGGAAGTACTGCAGTCGGTGACACCTAGAGGCAGAGCGGAAGTACTGCAGTTGGTGACACCTAGAGGCAGAGAGGAAGAACTGCAGTTGACGAACCCCAAGAGGCATAGAGGAAGTACTGCAGTCGGTGACAACTAGAGGCAGAGCGGAAGTACTGCATTCGGTGACACCTAGAGGCAGAGAGGAAGTACTGCAGCTGGCGATCCCTTGAGGCAGAGAGGATGTACTGCAGTCAGTGACACCTAGAGGCAGAGAGGATGTACTGCAGTTGGTGACACCTAGAGGCAGAGAGCAAGTACTGCAGTTGGTGACACCTAGAGGCAGAGAGGAAGTACTGCAGTCGGTGACACCTAGAGGCAGAGCTGAAGTACTGCAGTCGGTGACGCCTAGAGGCAGAAAGGCAGTAGTGCAGTTGGCAACACCTAGAGGCAGAGAGGAAGTACTGCAGTTGGTGACACCTAGAGGCAGAAAGGAAGTAGTGCAGTTGGTGACACCTAGAGGCAGAGAGGAATTACTGCAGTTGGTGACACTTAGAGGCAGAGAGGAAATACTGCAGTAGACAGCCCCAGATTGAAGGTGCTTATTGCGGCATTAACTGATAATATTGTTTTGTATTGTTACTTTAGCAGGGCAAGTTATTGACAATTTTTACCTGAAGTTCTGCTTTAAGATCCTCATGATATTTGTACTGTGTAAAATCAAACCGCAGATCTTTCAAGGTGAAAACAGATAAACATATTCAATATCATTTTTTTTTCTCCTGCCAGGAAGCCGGTCTCCCCACCCTCCAGATGGCTTCTAGTGGAGTATTGAGATGGAAGTCTGAGACAGGCTCCTTACATCAGTCTTCCTAAATCCTCCAACACATATGCTAATGTCTTGTCAGAGTAGTTTCCTCTTTGGAAATCTAAAAGTTTCCATATGTATGCCGTGATGAGGACAAATTAAACACTAAATAAAGAGCAATTTCTGCCGACTCAGCACTTTCTGCAAACTTCCCTCTTTTTCTCTCTCGCTAAAAAAAAAACTGCTTCTTCTGCCGGGCTGGAAAGTACAATAAGCGGAGTGTCATTGTGAGCTCTGCACATTCTCTCTGTCTTTCAGGGTTAGTGATAGATTTCATTTTGTCTCTGTGCATGTGACTTAGACGGAACCGCGTGTCAACGCGACTGTCAGTTCCATCACAAAAATAGATACAAAGTGTCCCAGAAATTCAACATGTCGAGGTTAAGTGAGCGAGCTCCGCCGCCGCAATCTAGTTAATGCTTGCCAAATGCAGCTCACTGGAAAAAAAAAAATATGAATGTATTCTTATACATGTATTATCTTTTGTTTGTCAGGTTTTCTTTTTTGGTGGGAGGAGTTTTTTTGGATTTCAGAATTTTTTTAGGTTATTTGAGAACCAATTCATGAAAGGATGCTGCGGAACTGGAAGGGGTGCAGAGAACAAAAGCCAAATTAAAGGAAATGTTGGGCAATCCTAAGGGCCATGACCTGGTGACAGTTTGCAACAAAGTAAATCAGGCCACTAGGGTCTCGGACCCATCACCACCTTCAGGAGCTCTGTTGAAGACCAACTATCACCTATACCCTGTGAGTGGGGTGAGCCTGTGTTACTTGCTGCAGGATACAATTACAGACAGACCACTGCCGATCTAGATAGACCTGATTACTCTCTTGTTTGCCATCTACCACTCCCCCTGCCGGGACCTGGCTATTGTCCTGCTTGACCCTCGCCTGGACCTGGCTTTTCTCTTGCTTGCATAGTATAAGGTTCCCACTCTGTATCCATTCTCTTCTTGCTAACCCATTGTTAAAGAATCCATGCCAGGACTTCCAATGGCACTTACAGAATCCCTTCTAGGACCTCCAGAGTTCCCAGTAATGATGTTGGGCGTGCCCTCTAACTTGGAAGGGTTTTAAGCACCAGCTTTGAAGTTGTTGGTGCTATATCTTATCACCAACTACCCTTGTGCAAAGAGATTTAATATTGCTTGCCGTCTACATTGACCACTGCCTCAACCTGACTACTCTCTTGCTTGCCGTTTGCCCTGATTCCCACCTGGGAGTGACTATTTTCCTGCCTTCTGCCTAGCATCTAGTCTCTATATGATAGCCATTCTGTTCCTGCTATCCTCTTGTTGGGCAGTCTTAAAGGCCATGACCTGGTGACTGTTTTCGACAAACTAAATCAGGCCACTAGGGTCTGACCCATCTCCACCTTTCAGAAGCTCTGTTGAAGACCAACTGGTACAGGGTCTATAGCTTAGACCCTGTACCTGGCATGAGCACTTGTGTAGTGGGTGGGCGGCACAGTGGTGTAGTCGGTAGCACTCTAACCTAGCAGTAAAAAGGATCACTGGTTCAAATCCCAACCACAACACTATCTGCCTGTTCTCCTTATGCCTGCGTGGGTTTCTTCCAGGTACTCCAGTTTCCTCCCACACTCCAAAGACATGCTGGTAGGTTAATTGGCTTCTCTCTAAATTGGCCTTTGAATATGAATGTGAGTTAGGGACCTTAGATTGTAAGCTCCTTGAGGGTAGGGACTGATGTGAATGTACAATGTATATGTAAAGCACTGCGTAAATTGACAGCGCTATATAAGTACCTTAAATAATAATAATAATAATGCTTGGGGGCACCATTTCAGACAGACCATTGCAGACTCAGATTAACCTGATTACGCTCTCATTTTCCATCTACCAAGACCCCTGCCTGGACCTGACTACTGTCGTGTTTGGCCCTTGCCTGGACTCGGCTATTCTCTTGCCTGCTACCTAGTGTAAGGTCTTCACTCCATATCAATTCTCTTCTTGCTAGCCCTTTGTTGAAGAATCCATGCCAGGACTTCCAACAGTACTCACGGAATCCCTTCCAGGACTTTCAGAGTTTCCAGTAATGATGTTGGGCATATCCTCTAACCAAAAAGGGTATTTGAGCACCAACTATCCTTGTGCAAAGGGCTTTACTCTCTTGCTTCCTGTCTACATTGACCCCTACCTGGACCTGGCTATTGTCATGCTTGACCCTTGCCTGGACCAAGCTGATCTCTTGCCTGCTACTTAGTGTAAGCTCTCCACTCCATATCCATTCTCTTCTTGCAATCCCCTTGTTGAAGAATCTGTGGCATGACTTCCAATGGTACTCACAGAATCCCTGCCAAGATTTCCAATGGCACTCACAGAATCCCTTCCAGGACTTCCAGAGTTTCCAGTAATGATGTTGGGCATGTCCTCTAACCAGGAAGCGTATTTAAGCACTAACTACCCTTGTGCAAAGAGCTTTATTCTCTTGCTTTCTGTCTACATTGACCCCTGCCTGGACCTAGCTATTGTCACGTTTGACCCTTGCCTGGACCCAGCTGATCTCTTGCCTGCTACTTAGTGTAAGCTCTCCACGCTGTATCCAATCTCTTCTTGCTATCCCCTTGTTGAAGAATCCGTGCCAAGACTTTCAGTGGTACTCACAGAATCCCTGCCAAGATTTCCAATGGCACTCATGGAATCACTTCCAGGATTTTCAGAGTTTCCAGTAATGATGTTGGGCATGTCCTCTAACCAGGAAGGGTATATAAGCACTAACTACCCTTGTGCAAAGAGCTTTATTCTCTTGCTTTCTGTCTACATTGACCCCTGCCTGGACCTGGCTATTGTCCTGCTTGACCCTTGCCTGTACCCAGCTATTCTCTTGCTCACTGCCTAGCGTAAGGTCTCCACTCTGTATCAATTCTTTTCCTGCTAACCCCTTGTTGGGGCAATCCTGAGGGTAGTGACCTGGTGAAAGTTTGCAGCAAAGTAAACCAAGGCAACTAAGGTCTCTGACCCATCTCCACCGTCAGGAGCTCTGGTAAAGACCAATCATCACTTTTGCCTCGGGTGAGTCAGTGTCACCTGCCGGAGGCACCATAGCAGACAGACTTTTCCACTCAGGCTGTGGCTACATTCCAAATAAATTGAATTATAAGACATTACACACCTCTTATTTTTATGCACCTGGAATGCATTGAGCTATTTTAAACTGAAGTCTCATCTGGGCTTTAAAATGAGGAGCTCATCTTACTTATAGCTAGGAATGGCTTTTTAAAAAGGTCCCTTTCCCTTTAAGCCGGGCAACTGCGTCAAGGCTATCCCTTGTCTGGACTGTGGTACTGATCCTTCTCCTGAATCCCGTGATGTAAGTACACGCAGACCATCCTGCACCAGGTCGTCTATGCGCACCGACTGAAAAGGCCACTTTGTTTGAGGCAGCCGGTTGATGACATGGACTTAATTACTGAGATAAGGCAGGTCAATGGAAAGCCACCAGCATTAGTAACGTTGCAGCACATTTTACAAGATGTACACCTTGTAAATTACGGGCACAGCGCTGATTTATGGAGTGTGTACATTAGTGCTATGCCGCGCTATATACGCCTAATTTATACCGTGTTTTGATTAGGCTGGCTAAGTTATTCAAATGAGAATCAAGTTGGAGTCCCACAAGGTTGAGCCTTGTAAATGCTTAAAGGGTCCTGATTGTACAGAATTATTTTACATTTCTACTAAATAAAAATTGCGATGCGATTTTTTTAAGAACAGTCCAATATATGTTGTCTTTTATTATACAGCGTTGGGAGGTGACCTTATTTTGATTAAAAATGGACCTTAAAACTGAACAGTCTGAAGACAACAGCCAAGACTATTCTTGAATCTTGGTGTCCTTTGTGCATTTTCTCCACAGTTATCCAGCATGAAACAACTCCTGTGCTTTGCCTCTGTGTAGGAGCTTCCTGTAATAAAGACCAGTCACTGCCCCTCTCCCTCCTTGTGCAGAGTGACTGGTCTTGCCTCCGCCCACCCCTGTAAATTATCTGCAGGAAGCCTGTAGTGGGTGGAGCCTGCGGGGTCCCACCCACTGCCCTAGGGAAAAGATTGTGCAGGGCACTGATGATGTCAATCAGATGATGGCTACTTTTTGCAATATATTGTTTTTAATATGTTTCATATCTGGATCTGTAAAGGCATTTTGTGCAGAAAAAATGGATTTATCTTTTGTGGCTATTAAAGGGAATATTAATATGAAATAATTCATTGGGTCATCACAGGACACACTCCTCCCTTATCAGATAGCTCTGACAAAGAAAACGTCTGTGCAATGCTGTCTCTTTAGCTAACCCGTAGTGCCCTGGGAATTATTTTTGTGTATTTAAAGTGATAATAATGTTTTGTATTTTTTAGTTTAAAAATAACAAACATGTCATACTTAACTGCTCTGTTGCAGTGAATTTGCACAGAGCAGCTCACATCCTCCTCTTCTCGGGTCCCTCGCCGACGCTCCTGGCCCCTTCCTCCTGCCGAGTGCCCCCACAGCAAGCAGCTTGCTATGGGGGCACCTGAGCCAAGCCGCTGCTCCATGTTTCCATTCAAACACAGAGCTTTGGTCGGGGGAGCCTTCCAGCAGGGCTTGTTTGTACTGATTTACAAGTTCTGTAATACACCATTGTTGGCAATTTTGGACTGTGTGCTTTCTCCTGCCACACTGCACCTACCCAACATACTGCTGTCAATATGCCCACTTTTCACCCCATCCACCCAAGACTGACACAAAAGTATGCCATGCATGTGCAGCTACCTTCTAGTCACAAGCAATTGGCCATGCAAGGGCAGTGCACACTCCATGTCAACCACGGACAGCGAAAGCAAGGGAGCAAAGAACAAGTCGGGAAAAGCGCTTTCCCCGATTTGTTCATTCCCCGACTTAGTTGCGGTAGGCAGAACACTTTGGTGGGGGTGGGTCAGCCACGCCTCTTGACACTTGACCTCTGGGGACACACCTTTTGACCTTTGACCTTTGGAATAGGTCCCTATTCCAATCCCTGAGTCCTAACCTTGTTCTTCAAGGGAAAACCCTAACCCTAACCCAAACCCCTAACCCCAACCCTTAACCCCAACCCTAACATAACCCTAATAAGGTGCTACACCCATTCTACGGCATGTATTTAGAACAGGGGTGCAGTTCTGCATCCTTGCCCTGGGCAGTGGACAAAGCTGTCCCAGTACTGCCTGGAAATGTTAAGCTTATTCACTTACTGGCTATTTTATTAGGTATACCTGTTCAATTGCCTGGTAACACAAATTGCTAATCAACCAATCACATGGCAGAAACTCAATGCATTTAGGCATCTAGAGGTGTGAAGACAACTGGTGGTGAAGGTGGTGACTGGTGGAGGTGGTGAAGACAACTGAAGTTCAAACTGAGCATCAGAATGGGAAGGAAAGGGGATTTAAGTGATTTTGACATTCACATTGGCATGGATGTTAATACCTGATGGGTTGGTCTGAGTATTTCTGGGATTTTCACACAACCTTCTCTCGAGTTTACAGAGAATGGTGGGAAAAAGAGAAAATATTCAGTGAGCGGGTGTTGTGTGAAGGAAAATGCCTTGTTGAGGTCAGAGGAGAATGGGCAGACTGGTTCCAGATGATAGAAAGGCAACAGTACTTCACATAACCACTCATTACAAGCAAGGTATGCAGAATACCATCTCTGAAGGCACAACACGTGAAACTTTGAAGCAGATGGGCTATAGTAGCGGAAGACCACACCGGGTGCCCCTCCTGTCAGCTAAGAACAGGAAATTGAGGTTACAATTTGCACAGGATCGCCAAAATTGGACAATAGAAGATTGGAAAAACGTTGCCTGGTCTGATGAGTCTCGATTTCAGCTGCAACATTTAGATAGAAGGGTCAGAATTTGGCATAAACAACATGAAAGCATGGATCCGTCCTGCCTTGTATCACTGATACTATTTCCTTGGCACACTTTGGGCCCCTTAGTACCAATTGAGCATCGTTTAAACGCCACGGCCTACCTGAGTATTGTTGCTGACCATGTCCATCCCTTTATGACTACAGTGTCCCCATCTTCTGATGGCTCCTTCCAGCAGGATAATGCACCATGTCACAAAGCTCCAATCATCTCACCACTGGACAATGAGGTCCCTGTACTCCAATGGCCTCCATAGTCACCAGATATCATCCAATAGAGCACCTTTGGGGTGTGGTGGAATGGAAGATTTGCATCATGGATGTGCAGCCACCAAAATGCAGCAACTGCGTGATGCTATCATGTCAACATGGACCAAAATTTCTGAGGAATGTTTCCAACACCTTGTTGAATCTATGCCACAAAGAATGAGGGCAGTTCTGAAGGAAAAAGAGGATCCAACCCAATATTAGCAAGGTGTACCTAATAGAGTGGCTGGTGAGTGTACAGTACCTACTGTAGCATATGCGCACGTTAAATGAATAAAAAATATCTGATGATAGGTCCACTTTAAGCATGCATACTCTGGAGACCGAGTCAAAATGGGTGCCCATAATGATTGGAAGACGGTTGGATTCTGCCTGCATATTTGACCGCCTTAGTCAGTCAGTGGCCACCTTAAGTCTCATTATGACCTATACCATATTTCTAAGCTGCTTCTAAATCTCCATTTCCGAAGTGTGAAGCTAAAGTTTAACTGCTTCTGCGAGATGGCGTTAATAAAAATGCGTTGTTGAGCTTATCGAGCGGGACAATTAAACTCCACCTACTAAATACCTTCCATCTAATTTCTATCCGCAGCTTATTCAGCAAAGCAAAATGCCAGTGCCTTTCCTCCCTTTCCACTCCTTTGAACTCGCTAATGTATGAATAAAAAGAGATTTATTTGTCTTATTAGGCTGACACAAGCTGTGGTGCGAGAGCTGCCTTTAAATATGAGATCCGTATAACAGATCGGAGCCCGCAAAAAAAATTCTGAAAGATCGTTCTGATTTTTTTTTTTTTTCCCCAGCCGGCCTTGTTTGATTTACATCAATTAGGAATTTCACATAAGGTATCATATAACACTGTAGCTAATAACCCAGAAATAACCTCATTAAAAAGAGACAGCAGATCAGTCTGTGAAGAGTGAACTCTAAGCAAGAAAATTAGTGACCTGGAAAGGATGGGGACGAAGAAATGGCACAGAGAGAGAGAGAGAGAGAGACAAAAACTATTCCATCGACGGAGCCAAAAAGTAAAAAATCTTTCTTTGGGAAACTTAGCGGGACAGATAATAACTAGATTTTTTTTTTTTTTATGTTTGAATCCAATTTATAGCTAACTAGTCGTTTGGAATACATATATCAGAATGGTTCTACCAGACAAACCATTACAGCCAAAGAAACAAAAGTCTTCCATTGGCCTGTCCAAGGCCCGTTATCATGAGTCACTCTTTTGGATAAACGGGTGCAAGCGCTAAGCAGGGGTTCATTCTTCCCCCACAAAGTATCAGTAAGTCCAAGGAAAAGCCGGCAGCATATGCCAAAAACAAAAAATTGTTCCAGAATGTGTGCGACGTCCCACACGTTCTGGAGCAGGACCGACGTTTGAGTGAATTTCTAGTTCAGAGGCCACGATCTCTGTTGGTTCTTGGGGTCCAGCAGATTGTATGAATACTACATACACTTGCATATTGATGTCTATTTGGACAATTTTCCAAGCTATCATCAATAGATAAGGCCCGTCAATAGGCTGTGTGATCTTTTCTTCTGGAGCCAGTCCCTTGCTCCTTATATCCTTTTCTTTTTATCCTTTTTTGCTCTTTTCCCACTCCCCACCTTTCCCTCCTCCCTCCTTTCCTCGATGGTGCGTTTTTGCCATGGATTGCATGCCCTGTGTTCCCTGGAGGCTTTTTTAGCCAGGTACCAATAGGACCTCCTGAAGAAGCCTTTGGCGAAACACGTAGTGATCCATTAGCGCTGTTACCGTAGTTACGTAGTACAGTAGTTCGGCCTCCAGTCAGAAGGGATCTTCTCAGACTACTTTGACATTACTCTACAAGCCATCTATACAGTTTCCTATGTTCAGCCTATCCTATATATCCATATGGGCCATTGCACCAATCAGACATGTCTATGTACTCTTCTTTTTACACGCTTTTAATGTGATTTAATAAATTTTGATAGTTTACTATAATGTGAGACCCGTTCTTTTCCTATTGGGATTATAGTGGCAACCTTAAAAGTCAGTTTTCTACTTTTCTTCCCTTTTTTATGTCAGCGGAAGAGCTCTCAGTTGGGGTTTGGTTGCTCCACTGTAACAATAAAACTTTACAAACATTGGATTTGACAGTGTGCCACCATTTTTCAAGGAAAAATGCAAGGGTTTGGCCCACCTCATAGAGATTAAGTATAGTTTTAGCTGAAACAAGCCAGAGGAGGAGGTCCCAGATGGGGGTTTGTTACTCGTCTGTAACAATAACATTTTAGAAGCATTGGATTTTACGGTGTGCTGCCAGCTTCTGTTCAGCCAAGTTTGGTGTCAGGATCCAGATCTGAATCTGGAACCTTTGTGGAGTCTGGTTGTGTTTCTCCTTGCTGTGTCACCTGAGATGCTGGACAGCTCCCTGATAATTCCTTAGAAAACCTTGCTTTGTGTATTGTTTGAGGTGAACCTTGAATCCTTTGCTCCTCCCATAAACTTCCTGATTTAAGCAGTGCACCTCCTCTTTGCCAGATTATTGGGCTCCTCTCCAGTATCTTGCTCCTGTTGCTCCTGGTGCCAAGTGTTTCTCACTACCACTCATAACCGACCTTTGGCTTAAGACCATGAGGCAGATTTCTGAGCACTCTAAGGACTCACAGCTGTAGCTCATGAGGTAAGTCTCTTTGGTATCTGGTAACCTTGCACCAATGCGCAACTATTGGTACCAAATGCAATCTCCAGAACACTATGTAGTCACAGGGATCAATTTAGGGTCTTTACTCACAAGTCTCCAGGACAGCTGCCACCTTCCAGCTTCCTCTGCACACGTTCAAGTGAGTGAGACAGTCTTTCTCTAGACCAGATACCTAGTGGTGAGGTCCTGCAATCAGCTTGTAGACAGGTTGCCTACTGTTAGTTTAGCTAGATTGCTGGCCTGTTGGAAGAGAATTAAATGTTGTGTCACCGTTTCCTGGGTTTTTCTTGGCGGGTTTTTGGGTCCAACCCACAGGTCCTATAGCCATAAAAAAGGGACAGGGGATCCCGGAGCCTCACTTGCTAGCTCACTCACCATCTGTCTTGGAGCCTTTAACATGTAGGGGGACCTGCAGTACACCCTGAAGATGCCATGTCTTGAGAACTGCCTTAATTGATTTCCTTGTCTTGGGACTCCACCTGTGCATGTATGCTGGGACAACCAACCCTGAGTTAGGGACTAGGCTGGAGAAAGACTGTTGCCTCGTTGACTGTAATGCCTAAGTTAGGTACCAAGCATACCCCAGAAGAACCAACACTGGGGGAAGACCTCTCGGTGTTAGCCAGCAACATGGCGCCCAACTATAGCAGATGGAGAGGCCCACAGCCTCTGGCTCACAAGCTTCTAACAAGGTCCATCTTGGCCCTTAGTACTGACACCAGTGAGGCATCTAAACAGCTATATAGTCCATGGGCTACCCAAGGGAAGCAGCCCCTCAGGCTTTGGAATCCTCTTGGGGAGAAGGAACCCAGCTCTCTAGTGCTTCAGACTATGTATCACCTTTCTAGCTCCCAACTGGACAATCCTCCCCAGGGATTGGACGGAGCCTGCCAAATATTCAGGCTGGTTATTTGCATCTCCCTCCACAAGCTATGAAAGGTTCTTCCAGAGGCAGGGGGAAGCAATCAAACTCCCAGCCTGTGAAACCTGAACAGGCCAGGACAAATGATCACTGCTCCCTTGATTGCAGAAGGTGCCGAAAACTAAATTTACCTAGCATCCTGGCATGTTGATACATCTTTATAAACATTTTATAATACATTATTACATACACTTTATTGTCAAAAGTATTGGGATGCCTGCCTTTACACACACATGAACTTTAATATCATCCCAGTCTTAGTATTGAATTGGCCCACCATTTGCAGCTTCAACTCTTCTGGGAAGGCTGTCTACAAACTCTAGGCGTGTGTCTATGGGAACGTTTGACCATTCTTCTAGAAGCGCATTTGTGAGGTCAGGTACTGATGTTGGATGAGAAGGCCTGGCTTGCAGTCTCCGCTCTAATTCATCCCAAAGGTGTTCTACCGGGTTGAGGTCAAGACTCTGTGCAGGCCAGTCAAGTTCCTTCACCCGAAACTCGCTCATCCATGTCTTTATGGACCTTGCTTTGTGCACTGGTGCACAGTCATGTTGGAACAGGAAGGGGCCATCCCCAAACTGTTTCCACAAAGTTGGGAGCACGAAATTGTCCAAAATAACTTGGTACACCGACGCCCTAAGAGTTCCCTTTACTTGAACTAAGGGGCCAAGCCCAACCCCTGAATATCAACCCCACACCATAATCCCCCTCCACCAAATGATTTGGACCAGTGTACAAAGCAAGGTCCATAAAGACATAGATGACCGAGTTTGGGGTGGAGGAACTTGACTGGCCTGCACAGAGTCCTGACCTCAACTCGATAGAACACCTTTGGGATGAATTAGAGCGGAGCCTGTGAGACAGGTCTTCATCAGTGCCTGACCTCACAAATGCTCTTCTGGAAGAATGGTCAAACATTCCCATAGATACACTCCTAAACCTTGTGGACAGCCTTCCCAGAAGAGTTGAAGTTGTTTTAGCTGCAAAGGGCGGAGCCAGCTCAATATTGAACCCTACGGATTAAGACTGGGATGTCATTAAAGTTCATGTGTGTGTAAAGGCAGGCGTCCCAATACTTTTGGCATTATAGTGTACTTCATGTGGATTTTGTCCCCATTTTCAATCTGATGTAAAGACCTTTAAAAAATTGCCAAAGTTATAAACTACATCCAACATCAAGTTTATTACATTTGTCATTTTGAAAAGATAGTTTAAGGTTAACTGTAGTGGCAAAAAAAAAAGCACTTGTGGGCAATGGCGACCCTAGGGGGGGGGGGGCAGAGGGGGCCCTGACCCCCCCAACATTATGCTGTGCCCCACCATGTGCCCCCCCCCAATAAATTTTTTTTTTTTTTTTTACAAAAAATCAATGTCTAAGAGGGAGAGAGTCCCCAGTCAGCTCCTGCGGGTAATTCCTCCCCCTCCCTCTGCTTGCTGACACTGCATAATGCGAGCGCTCACACAACCACGGCCGCCCGATCTGCTCCTTCCCCTGCATCCTCATTGGCTGGGAGAAGAGCGAGTTGCAGGAAGGACTTCACCAGGACTCTCAGTTACTGAAAAAACAGACTGATTTCTCCCATCCTTAGGACAGGAGAACCAGCCTGTAAATTCCAAGAGATGCCAGACCAGCGCTGTCAATAGCAGGGGCAGGACAGCAAGAGGAGGCTGGGGAACCCCACAGTGGCAGAACACCAGGGCCCGGTGGCAAGACAACCTTTGCAACCCTGATAGTTCTCCCACTGCTTTGGACCCTTATATTTTCTTGGTATGCTGGTGACATATATCTCTTGTTTTCTGCCACCCTGGGGGGCCCCAATACAGTAGGAAGCGAGCTCCCTGAAGAACATGTGAAAGGGCTGTTGTGGGGTCGTAGTAAAGGGCCCCAGGATATATATATATATATAATTGCATTTTATAGTTGCCCCCCTACTTTTGTCCTTGTCCCCCCATGTGCCCCCCCCTAAATATGAAAGCTGGAGACGCCACTGCTTGTGGGTTAAAACAATCAGTTTTGTATGCTAATTATTCATAGTCTTTATAAATGGAGGCACGGCAGAGGTGTGTCCTTTGTCTTTGTGCTAAAATGTGTCCTTCTTTCTCATTTCAATAAGTTGGACAGGTATGCATTCAAGGATGTGACATGAAATATGGAAATAACGAATAATGAAATAAATGTGTATATCTACAGTATCTCACAAAAGTGAGTACACTCCTCACATTTTTGTAAATATTTTCTTCTATCTTTTCATGTGACAACACTGAAGAAATGACACTTTGCTACAATGTAAAGTAGTGAGTGTACAGCTTGTATAACAGTGTAAATTTGCTGTCCCCTCAAAATAACTCAACACACAGCCAATAATGTCTAAACCGCTGGCAACAAAAGTGAGTACACCCCTAAGTGAAAATGTCCAAATTGGGCCCAAAGTGTCAATATTTTGTGTGGCCACCATTATTTTCCAGCACTACCTTAACCCTCTTGGGCATGGAGGTCACCAGAGCTTCACAGGTTGTCACTGGAGTCCTCTTCCCCTCCTCCATGACGACATCACGGAGCTGGTGGATGTTAGAGACCTTGCGCTCCTCCACGTTCCATTTGAGGAGGCAGTGGTCATCTTGGAGGTGTGTTTGGGGTCGTTATCATGTTGGAATACTGCCCTGCAGCCCAGTCTCTGAAGGGAGGGGATCATGCTCTGCTTCAGTATATCACAGTACATGTTGGCATTCATGGTTCCCTCAATGATCTGTAGCCCCCCAGTGCCGGCAGCACTCATGCAGCCCCAGACCATGACACTCCCACCACCATGCTTGACTGTAGACAAGACACACTTGTCTTTGTCCTCCTCACCTGGTTGCCGCCACACACGCTTGTCACCATCTGAACCAAATAAGTTTATCTCATCAGACCACAGGACATGGTTCCAGTAATCCATGTCCTTAGTCTGCTTGTCTTCAGCAAACTGTTTTCGGGCTTTCTTGTGCATCATCTTTAGAAGAGACTTCCTTCTGGGATGACAGCCATGCAGACCAATTTGATGCAGTGTGCGGCGTATGGTCTGAGCACTGACAGGCTGACCCCCCACCCCTACAACCTCTGCAGCAATGCTGGCAGCACTCATACGTCTATTTCCCAAAGACAACCTCTGGATATGACGCTGAGCACGTGACCTCAACTTCTTTGGTGGACCATGGCGAGGCCTGTTCTGAGTGGAACCTGTCCTGTTAAACCGCTGTATGGTCTTGGCCACTGTGCTGCAGCTCAGTTTCAGGGTCTTGGCAATCTTCTTATAGCCTAGGCCATCTTTATGTACAGCAACAATTCTTTTTTTCAGATCCTCAGAGAGTTCTTTGCCATGAGGTGCCATGTTGAACTTCCAGTGACCAGTATGAGAGAGTGAGAGCGATAACACCAAATTTAACACACCTGCTCCCCATTCACACCTGAGACCTTGTAACACTAACGAGTCACATGACACCGGGGAGGGAAAATGGCTAATTGTTCCCAATTTGGACCTTTTTACTTAGGGGTGTACTGACTTTTGTTGCCAGCGGTTTAGACATTAATGGCTGTGTGTTGAGTTATTTTGAGGGGACAGCAAATTTACACTGTTATACAAGCTGTACACTCACTACTTTACATTGTAGCAAAGTGTCATTTCTTCAGTGTTGTCACATGAAAAGATAGAAGAAAATATTTACAAAAATGTGAGGGGTGTACTGACTTTTGTGAGACACTGTATATATAAAGCATGTTGTGTATTATTTAATGGTAATGCATAGATATAATCTGGCATAGCGGCTGAATTAATATCCATACATACGATGTGCTAATGGTGTTGATATTAATCCGTACCCTCGGGGGGATTTCTGCAGTATTGTTGCTTTTAAACAAAATTTTATTCTGAATATTTTGAACCAGTAAAGACAAGTGTGATTTTTTTGCAGCTAATAATTTGTTGGTATTAGAATGTGTTTTATGTATTTCCTTTTTCTCTTTTCTTTTTAAAGGTGAAATGTATTCTTGTAGCCCTGGCTGGAGGCACCTTTAAGCCGCTCAGCAGGATGCTGGAGATGGACACCAACAATGGGGCACAATTCCCCCCAATGACTCCAACAATTGGGCCCAATAACACCAATGATGGGGCATGAATCCTCCGAATGACACCAACAATGGGGCACAATCCCTTCCACTGATGCAAAACTGCAGTCTGGGGGGCGGCAGATGAGGCCCTTTGCATGCTTTTATCTGGTCCTTGGGGCACTTTTTCATCCACTGATGCCAACAATGGGGCACAATTCCTCTCAATGATACCAGCGATGTGGCACAATTCCATCAATGACACCAACAATTGGGCCCAGTGACACAGGTGGGGCAAAATTCCTCCCACTGACATCAACAATGGGGAAAAATTTCTCCCACTGACACCAACAATGGGTCCAAATGAAAACAATGATGGGGCATGAATCCTCCTAATGACGCCGGGGATGGGGCACAATCCTTCCCAATGACACCAACGATGTGGCACAATTCCATCAATGACCCAATGACACCAACAATGGAGCACAATTCCTCCCAATGACTCCAACAATTGGGCCCAATAACACCAATGATGGGGCGTGAATCCTCCGAATGACACCAACAATGGAGCACAATTCCTCCCAATGACTCCAACAATTGGGCCCAATAACACCAATGATGGGGCGTGAATCCTCCGAATGACACCAACAATGGGGCACAATCCCTCCCACTGATGCAAAACTGCGGCCTGGGGACGTCAGATGTGGCCCTTTACATGCTTTTATCTGGCCCTTAGGGTACTTTTTCATCCACTGATACCAACAATGGGGCACAATTCCTCTCAATGATACCAGCGATGTGGCACAATTCCATCAATGACACCAACAATTGGGCCCAGTGACACCGGTGGGGCAAAATTCCTCCCACTGACATCAACAATGGGGAAAAATTACTCCCACTAACACAAACAATGGGGAAAAATTCCTCCCACTGACACCAACAATGGGGCACAGTTCGTTCCAATGACACAATTGGGCCCAATGAAAGCAATGATGGGGCATGAATCCTCCTAATGACGCCGGGGATGGAGCACAATCCTTCCCAATGACACCAACGATGTGGCACAATTCCATCAATGACCCAATGACACCAACAATTGGGCCCAGCGACACAGATGGGGCATAATTCCTCACACTCACACCAACAATGGGGCACAATTCCTCCCAATGACTCCAACAATTGGGCCCCAATAACACCAATGATGGGGCGTGAATCCTCCGAATGACACCAACAATGGGGCACAATCCCTCCCACTGATGCAAAACTGCAGCCTGGGGGCAGCAGATTTGGCATTTTGGATGCTTTTATCTGGCCCTTGGGGCACTTTTTCATCTACTGATACCAACAATGGGGCACAACTTCAACCAATGACACCAACGATGTGGCACAAATTCCATCAATGACCCAATGACACCAAGAGTTGAAGCTATAACAGCTTCAACTCTTCTGGGAAGGCCGTCCACAAGGTTTAGGAGTGTGTCTATGGGAATGCTTGACCATTCTTCCAGAACTGTATTTGTCAAGGCCGGGCACTGATGTGGACGAGAAAGCCTGGCTCGCAGTCTCCGCTCTAATTCATCCCAAAAGGTGTTGGCAGAAAATGAGTGTGTGCACCCGGACACACACACACAACCTGCAGATCTTCTGGAAAGCCCGGAAACAAGACTGAAGACTCCATCCCTCCGAATGCTCTTTGAAGTCTTCAAGTTTTCACCCCCAATCTAGACTTACAAAATCCGGATTAGACTAATGCCGCGCACACACGGTCGGACTTGTTCGATACCTAAGTCCGTCGGAAATGCCGACAGAAAAAGTCCGATGGGGCATACACACGGTCGGATTATCCGACCAAAAGCTCCCATCGGACGTTTTCTTTTGTAAATTCTGACCGTGTGTACAGCATAGCAACATTATATATATATATATATAAAAGTGTGTATATATATATATATATATATACATATATATATGTGTGTATGTATATATATGTATATATATATGTATATATATATATATATATATATATGTATATGTATATATATATATATATATATATATATATATATATATATATATATATATGTATATATATGTATATATATATGTATATATATATATATATATATATATATATATGTATATATATATGTATATATATATATATATATATATATATATATATATATATATATATATATATATATATATGTATATATATATATATATATATATATATATACATATGTATATATATATATATATATACATATGTATATATATATATATATATATATATATATATACATATGTATATATATATATATATATATATATATATATATATATATATATATATATATTATATAATGTTTTTCAATTTTTATAACTTTTTCTCTTTTTACAATTTTTTTGTGACACTGTACTGCTCTGGGTTGGTGACCCAAAACCTGGTACAGTGCCCTTTATGTTGGGCTTTGTGTTTTGCTAACTTATAACATACATGGACATCTTTTCATCTCTGCCTTAAGTGACTATCAGAAGATGAAACATTTTTCAAACCCTCTTTCCAGATCTGGAGTATATCTCTGTGAAGGAAAGTCGGTTCGCGTGACAGGAAGTGCTGCACGAGCAAAGCTTGCCTCGGTGTCGGCACACAAGGTGTAATACTATTTAAGGTATTTTTTTTTTTTACGCAGTGATATATGGAGTTTTGCCATCATTATGAACATTGTGTAATCTGGGTTTTTGTTTGATGTGGCTCTGTTACAGATCTGCCGTGTTCATAAGCTGCAACGGTTAAAGTCCGCCCGCGAACCGCCACTGCGGGTAAGGAAGCGCCGCAACTGCTGCTGAAGTCCGTTCATCAAACAGCCGCGGTTAAAGTTCCCATTTCAAAGTTATAAAATCCATTAATCTGCTGCCTTTTTCTGAGCACCGCATCTGACTTGTCACATGGGAAAAATCGCGACAGTAATGAACGCCTTTAATCTGACACCGCTGTAGATTTACTACACCGCTGGACGCAGCAACTGCGTCAAGTCAAAGGCCAAACGAGAGTGACGGATGAATATTATACGGAGCTGCTTAGGCTTCTCTGGCCTGAACAGGGGAGGCGCCATGGCTCACAGCGTTCGGTGTTGGCTGTGCACCACTAGAGAGTGGCTTCATCTCCGTTCCTTGGGCATAAACCCTCCTCAAGAACCTTTTTTTCGCCTCTGTTCAAATTTTCTGCCGGCTCGTTTGGCTTCACTGTGGCTTCAGAAGCAGAAAACTGAAAGTTAAACCCTAGGCAGATATAAAATATACATATTATTTTTCTCTCTATTTATTAACCGCTTGCCGACTGTATAACCAAGAAATACAGCAGCAAGGCGACTCAGCTGTGCCAGATCATGTGCCTAATATGTGATCCGACACTTCCTGGTAGGGGGTGCGCATGCGCGCCACTGGTGGCTCACTCCCACTGTGATTATACACAGAGGGAGCTGATCTGCGGGTACCGCGGACTCGATGTCCGCTGGCACCCGCCGATCGTTTGGCAGAGAGCCAGAACAGCCTTCTGCCTTTGTAGACAAGGCAGATCACCGTTCTGACAGGAAGTAAGCGATCGGTGGAGGCTGCTCCATTAGGGGCACAGGGGCATGCACCCATTCCCTAATATACATGCAGGGCACCAGACACATGGATTTTAATGGTTCTTATTTTTTTTTTGAAGCACATGATTACAGCCTGAGACTCTAATTGGTTTAAAAAAAGGGTGGGCTCGGGGCGCAGAGCACTGCGCCCCTAACCCACCCATTCGTGTGACAATAGCAAATTAATATTGGCTATCCTGACTCTTCTCCCAGCCAATCAGGAAGCAGGTCTTTAAGAGCCGATTGGCCAAGAGGAGAAGCAATCGTATTGGCCGCCGAGTGAAGGAGGAGGGAAGCCGCCAAGGAGGAAGCTGTCGCTGAGGAGGAGAAGACGCAGGAAGGAGCCGAAACTGCCCGCAACCTAGATGGGGAAAATGCGGGGCTGGTGGGGGGACGAGCGAGCGACGGGGTGGGGTAGGGGGTTTGACTGAGCGACCAACTGACCGCGGGAGGTGGCGGCAAGATGTCTTGTTTGCTGCCCCCCCAAAATATACAGCACCAGCCGCCACTGCTTCTAGGTAGACGGGCGCCTCTGGCTCTCTTCTGTTGTTATTATACACAGCGGGAGCTGATCTTCAGGTACTGCAGACTCAATGTCTGCTGGCACCCGCCGATCGTTAGGCAGAAACGCCGATTTGCCTATGTAAACAAGGCAGATCACCACTCTGACAGGAGGGAAGGGATGGAATTCCATCTCTTTCCCTAGTAAAAGCACCTCCCACTGTACACATAAACACTGGTCAGGCACACAGTTAACTCTTTGATCACCCCTGATGTTAACCTCTCCCCAGCCAGTGTCATTTACATAGTAGGTGAGGTTGAAAAAAGACACAAGTCTATCAAGTCCAACCTATGTGTGTGATTATGTGTCAATATTACATTGTATATCCCTGTATGTTGCGGTCATTCAGGTGATTATCTAATAGTTTTTTGAAACTATCGATGCTCCCCGCTGAGACCACCGCCTGTGGAAGGGAATTCCACATCCTTGCCGCTCTTACAGTAAAGAACCATCTACATAGTTTAAGGTTAACCCTCTTTTCTTCTCATTTTAATGAGTGGCCACGTGTCTTGTTAAACTCCCTTCTGCGAAAAAGTTTGCTCCCTATTGTGGGGTCACCAGTACGGTATTTGTATATTGAAATCATATCCCCTCTCAAGCGTCTCTTCTCCAGAGCGAATAAGTTCGGTGCTCGCAACCTTTCCTCATAACTAAGATCCTCCAGACCCTTTATTAGATTAGTTGCCCTTCTTTGTACTCGCTCCATTTCCAGCACATCCTTCCTGAGGACTGGTGCCCAGAACTGGACAGCATACTCTAGGTGCGGCCGGACCAGAGTCTTGTACAGCGGGAGAATTATCGTTTTATCTCTGGAGTTGATCCCCTTTTTTATACATGCCAATATTCTGTTTGCTTTGTTCAGTGCAGCCATTAGTACAGTGACATATTTTTAGCACTGATCATTGTATTGGTGTCACTGGTTCCCAAAAAGTGTCAAAAGTGTCAGCTAGTGTCTGATTTCCCGCCGCAATATCGCATCCCCGCTATAAGTCGCTGATCACTGTGATTACTTGTAAAATGAAATAAATACATTTTAAAAATCTCATATTTTGTAGACGCTATAACTTTTGCAAAAACCGATTTTTTGCTTTGTTAGTGCAGCCTCATCAGCGCACATCAATGAAGGAGAAAAATTACCTGTTTGCAAAATTTTATAACAAACTTTTTTTTAAAAATTTTTGGTGTTTTTTCGTTTTTTTAGCAAAAAAATAAAAAACCCAGAGGTGGCTAAATTCCACCAAAAGAAAGCTCTAAAAAATGATAAAAATATCATGTCATGGGTACAGTGTTGTATGACCGCACAATTGTCATTCAAAGAGTGACAGCGCTGAAAGCTGAAAATTGGCCTGGGCAGGAGGGGGGTTACTTTAGGTGCCCGGTAAGCAAGTGTTTAAAGGGTTCCTCGAGGGTAAAAAGTTTAAAAATAGCTGCTATAGAGTCATTTGATTATCATATTCAAGATGCTGGCCCCTAGCCGCAGTCTCAGGGCTTCTGGATGTCTACACAAGGGAGGCTTTTACGGGTAAATAACGTGCATAAAATACATTACATATGCATGTAATCCCATGGGGAGATTGTTGCTGAAATGAATGTTCTGGTGACAGGGTCTCTTTAAAAGTTTTTTATAGGCAGAGATGGGCTTTTTTCCTCAGGTCTCTAAAATCAAATGTTTACATATTTGTCAGTACCTGTCAATCATTGGGCTCACTTACTCCTCAGTTCTTACAACTTATTCAAAGTAGAACGAGGGGGAAGGAGGTGGAGCTACTGATAGACATTACGGTACGTAGATCAGCCTTTCTCAACCTCTTCAACATAGAGGAACCCTAGAAATAATTTTCCCGTCTCAGAGAATAAAAATGACTACATCTACAACTTGTGATATATTAGTGTGATGGTCGGTGGGAAGAACGCTCCTTATACTTGTGGTCATTGGGAAGAATTACCCCCCCTTACAGATAGCTAAAAAGAACTTGGTGGTCAATAGGAGCTTATCTGAGAGGCAGAATTGTAAATTGATTGTTGCTCGTGGAACCCCTAGAAACCTTTGGAGGAACCCTAGTTGAGAAACCCTGTCGTAGAGTAAAGTGACTGACATAATACAGCCAATGCAGTGCAAGAAAGAAGAAAATGGTCTTTTCTTGGGTTGTTCACTGGCTAGGCTTATTGCTCTCCACATTGCCCTGAATTTTAACTAGACATGTGCATTCGTTTTCGTCCGAATGCATTTTCGTCCGAATTTCAGGTATTTTCGTTATCGTTTTAACAAACGATAACGAAAGTGCAGAGTCCGAAAAACGAAAGATCCGATATAAACAAATGCTTTATTTTCGTTTTCGTTGCTACAACAGTTCGATATAGATAGGAGATTCGACATGATGATGACAATAACAATCTGTCCATCAAACCTGTGGTCGAATGTGTCTAACCTTAGCTCTATTAGTCCAAGATTATTCTACATAGAGAGAAAAGATTCGACGTAGAGAGGAAAGATTCGACGTAGGGGAGGAAAGATTCGACGTAGGGGAGGAAAGATTCGACGTACTTTTTGACCTACACTATATGGAAGCATTCTTTTCTTACATACCATCCGGATGAGAGTTGCCCAACTGTTCAGTCAGTTTTTTGACACTCAAGATCCAGTTCTGGTTCTCCTTCCATTGGAGGTTCGTTTGGTGGTTACCCATATACGTCTGTGGAGGTCCTGGATCCTTTGGAGTTCCATCCATCCGCCGAGTTCGGCACCCTTGCCTTTATGACTCTTTGTCGCTGACATTTGAGTCCACCTGTTCTGGTAGGAGTACATATATCTTTCTCCTTTGTTGAAGATGTACCATCCCTGATGTTTTCCTTGCCGGACAGTGCCAGTTTATTCCATCTTTAATTCTACTGGTGGTTGATGTTGAGGAACCCTAGTTGAGAAACCCTAGCGTAGAGTAAAGTGACTGACATAATACAGCCAATGCAGTGCAAGAAAAAAGAAAATGGTCTTTTCTTGGGTTGTACACTGGCTAGGCTTATTGCTCTCCACATTGCCCTAAATTTTAACTTGTGATCACAGTTTTTATTGCTGTATGCCCGTTTTTAGAAATAAAAAAACCTACGTTTTGACCTACACTATATGGAAGCATTCTTTTCTTACATACCATCCGGATGAGAGTTGCCCAACTGTTCAGTCAGTTTTTTGACACACAAGATCCAGTTCTGGTTCTCCTTCCATTGGAGGTTCGTTTGGTGGTTACCCATATACATCTGTGGAGGTCCTGGATCCTTTGGCGTTCCATCCATCTGCCGATTTCTGCACTCCTGCCTTTATGACTCTTTGTCGCTGACATTTGAGTCCACCTGTTCTGGTAAGAGTACATATATCTTTCTCCTTTGTTGAAGATGTACCATCCTTGATGTTTTCCTTGCCGGACAGTGCCAGTCTATTCCATCTTCGATTCTACTGGTGGTTGATGTACAGGCTATCTTCAATAGATTTCCTCATTTATTGGACTTTTTTACATTCGTCTTATACACATGTTACTTTTGTAGATTTGATTTTTGTATGTTTTCACTTACATATTAATATATGTGCATTTGTGTTAGCGCTACAATATTCGCCATTTTTGGGTTGTACCATGCCTGGTCATTCTGCTTTGGTCCTTCAACAGTTCAGATCAGCGTAATGCAATACACGGATTTTTTTTTTTTTTTTTTTTTATGGTGAACCCAACAACAGACTCTTTAATTTTAGGAATATCGGCCCTGCAGACAAAATGGAGGAAAGTGCCTACAAAAGGTTCCGTGGGCGAATTCTTGCCAAGTTTTATTGAGAGGAAACTTCAATCTGCCTGAATGCATATGATATTTAATCAACTTCCATGAGGGATTTCAGAATTAGTCAGACCGTAATGAACTATGAAATCCTGATTAATGCCGTCTCGGTGCTTGATGAAGAGCAGCATGTTCACTCGCACATTTTGTGATGATGTTTTTATGTATGTGATCTCGCCCGCACCCCGTCTGTGCTGTCTACAACGTACCCACGGTCTAATCTTCAGCATATGTTGTTTAAGAGCCTGGATTTAAAGTGCACCTGTAACTTTATAATACACACTGTGCTGTGAATTATATATTGGATTATATATTGTTATGGCTTTGGTTCTTCGGATGATGAAGGTTTTTGCACATTGTTCTGTCTTTAAGGATAAAATCATTTTTATATATACCTAGAGTGGTGAGCCTTTAACACTGGCACTGTAAAGATTTGGTGTAGAGCAGTGCTGGCCAACTTTGGGTTCCCTGACATCCCCGTTCGGCCCGCACATAGTATTTCAAACATGATCAGGTACGGAAGATTTTGAGAGCCTGTAGACATACTATGGGAGTAGTTGGACATTTGGGACACGATACAGGAGATAAACAGGGACTAGGGACATACTACGGGAATAGTTGGACATTGGAGACATGATGTAGGAGGTAATCAGAGACTGGAGACATACTATGAGAATAGTTGGACTGGAGAGATGATTCAAGATTTAATCAGAGACTGGAGACATGCTATAGTAGTAGGAGTAGTTGGAGACTGGAGGCATGATGCAGGACATAATCAGAGGCTAGGGACATACGATGGGAGTGGTTGAAGACTGGAGACAAGATGCAGGACATAATCAGAGACTGAAGACATACTATGGGAGTGGTTGGACATTAGAAACATGCTGTAGGAGAAAATCAGCATGGAGACATACTACGGGAGTAGTTGGAGACTGGAGACCTGGTTCAGGACATAATCAGAGACTCAAAACATACTATAAGAGTGGTTGGAGATCGGAGACAAGATGCAGGAGATGATCAGGGACTGGATACATACTACAAGAGTGGTTAGACCAAGGTTTCTCAACTAGGGTTCCATGGAACCCTGGGGTTCCTCCAGGGGTTGTTAGGGGTTCCTTAAACAATGACAATTTCTGCCTCACAAAGAAGTTTCCACTGACACCGTTGATCTTTTTAGCTGTCTATAAGGGGGGAATTCCTCCAAATGACCACAAGTGTAAGGAGCATTCTTCCCACTGACCATCACACTAATGTATCATGAGTTGTAGCAGGGGCGTTGCTAGGTCTACAAAAGATCTGGGGCTAGAGCCTATAGCAACGTAGTAAAGAAATTCATACGCTTGGGTGGGCATACACATGTATATAACCCCTTACATCAGAGAGCCCCCCTTTCATTAGGATCCCCAGAGAGCCCCCCCCCCTTGCATCAGGGTCCCCAGAGAGCCTCCCCCTAAAATCAGGGTCCCCCGAGAGCCTCCCCCTAAAATCAGGGTCACCAGAGAGCCTCCCCCTTAATTCAGGGTCCCCAGAGAGCCCTCCACTTACATCATGGTCCCAAGAGAGCCTCCCCTCCCCTTGGGGACCCCTGCAGAGACTCGGGGCTATGGGCCCCATATTCGGGGGTATAGCCCCAAAAGCCACCCCCTAGCGACGCTACTGAGTTGTAGATATAGTCATTTTTAGCAGGGGTTCCCTGAGACCGGAAAGTTATTTCAAGGGTTCCTTTGTGTTGAAAAGGTTGAGAAAGACTAGGTTAGACATTGGAGACATAATACAGGAGATAATCACCCGCACAAAATTCCAAACGTGATTGGATACAGAAGATTTTGAGAGCCTGTAGACATACTATGAGAGTATAAACAAAAAGGGAAAAAATGGGTGAGCAGCCAACACTCCACCAGACACAAAGTGAAACAACAGTAACAAAACAATAGTGTAGCGTTCAGGCAGTAAATGAATGAAATGAATATGATAAATATTGAAATGCGAATAGACATGTGCAATTATGGAGGGATAATAACACAACATATTTTTCCATCTTATTAAGAAATACCATCATAGTATAAAGTGCATTATCACAAGTGAATAGGGTATCTAGAAAAGTGCTTGATTGTGAAGTGAAGTAAGGTTGGCACGCTTAGCGGATGAGGTGGACACATGTGGCGTACAGCACGTGGCTCAAACAGGCATGATGAGGGCTTCGCCTCAATGGAGCAATGAGCAGAAAGTAGACCTCAGCAAAAAGATGATGGATGGTCGCACTTCAGACCGGCAAACTCCAATGCATATAGCGAATGTTAGAATGTTCCATTGGCATCGAACATGAAAAACAAATGGATCCACATAGTGTAATACCGTAAGGTCTTTTATTTTAAAAAAAGATGGGTTCACGCTTACAGAATTGCAGGTAAAAAAACATGCTTGTTCTTAAACAAGTAAAAAAGCAAATGACACGAGCGTCCCCCAATGCGTTTCGTCCACACTGACAACATCCAAGGTCTCTGCCTCACCTGCGTCCCCTGACTGCACGTTCCTGGTCCATAGGCTGCACACTATGCACAAAAGGGAAGCAGGTTGGACCCCAGAGGTGAAGAGTGTGCCTGGTGTGAGTTTCCATAAGTATGCACAAGAAGGGATTATTTGGTGTCTGTCAGGTATTAGTTGGGGTATGTTAGTGCTAGGGTCATGGATTAGAGGGTTTAGTTTAACTTTCAGAGTTATAGCTGAACTCCAAGTAAACGGCTAAACATTCATCGGAGGGTCTACAGACACTTTAAAGTGACTTAATGTCATTTTCCAAAAAAAAAGCTACTGACAGATATGCAGTATATGTGGGTGCATTTTAGAACATAATACTGAACTCAGCATCTCCTGCTGTTTACTGTAATGCATCCGCCAGTTCTTCTCAGTGATATAGAGCCTGGATGTACATTTTAGGGATGGTTTCCATTTAAAATGAGATGATGGATGTCTTTAGCACACAAAACAAACGCGGAGGGTGTTGGTGTCTTCCCTACTCCCACCGGCATCAACAGCCTAAATCACAGACCCTCCTTACATTCCCACTTGATAGATCCATGTAACATGATTCAGCATGTGCACCGCATGCGAACACTTGGCCGGGCCCTGATAAATGTGACCGCTGGAGAATTACATGGATAAGGCCACTTCTAGGGTAAGAATAAGAAGAAATTACATTTGGAAACTTACGCTATGAAGATGAACTCTGCGCAGATAGAAAATACGTGAAATCGAAAAAGACGCTCTGTGTTCATTATTGCTTCATTAAAGCAGTTTAGGTATCTAAATGTGGCATTGGATTAGCCTGTTTCAGACCCTTTACAGCAGAGCTAGAGTGTGAGATAAGAAGTAGCACAAGGAGCCAATCAGTTCATGTGCTAACAGGGAGCATGCTGATAGGAGGAGAGAGCATAGAGATGAGCTCACCATTGTGCTTCTTCTTTTTTCACTGTCCACTCACAGGCTGGGGATGGGTCCATGCTGACTATCAGACTGGGGACATCTAGTGGCAGAAAAACATACTGCGGGCACACACACATAAAAATGTTTATATTCTAATATTTCAACATTTGGTCATGGTAAAAGTATCCCTAGCTACAGCTTGTTTTTGGTTTGGAAGGTTTTTATTGATGTCTTTGCCCCTGTTGGGGGGATTTACCCCTCTATTAGTTACGGCGACCATTGTTACTGAGTCATCAAGTGGTGGGTGAATCTTCCAGTAGGGATACCTGTCCTTGTAGAGCTTGGACTCCTAATTCAGTGATCAGATCTTGAAGAGATCAGCAATTGCCTAACCCTCTTCATCTTTAATTGATTTGCAATGACACCAGGTAAACCGATTACACCTATATTAAAGTCTCTGGACATAGTATCAGTGAAATAATTCAAAATTGAAAAGAATTAAAAATAACAGATGACAGGTTGCTGAGGCTAACCGTCTATGGCCTCACTCTAAGGTATCGGCCCGACTAACCCTTCAGACAGGTTGAGGTCAGGACTCTGTGCAGGCCAGTCAAGTTCCTCCACCCCAAACTCGCTCATCCATGTCTTTATGGACCTTGTTTTGTACACTGGTGCGCAGTCATGTTGGAACAGGAAGGGGCCGTCCCCAAACTGTTCCCACAAAGTTGGGAGCATGAAATTGTCCAAAATGTCTTGGTATGCTGACGCCTTAAGAGTTCCCTTCACTGGAACTAAGGGGGCCAAGCCCAGTCCCTGAGAAACAACCCAACACCATAATACCACCTCTACCAAATGATTGGATCAGTGCACAAAGCAAGGTCCATAAAGACATGGTTGAGCGAGTTTGGGGTGGAGGAACTTGACTAGCCTGCACCTCAACCCTGACCTCAACCCGAAAGAAAACCTTTGTGATGATCTAGACTGCAAGCCAGGCTTTCTCGTCGTCTCGTCTCATTGCCTGACCTTACAAATGCGCTTCTGGAAGAATGGTCAAACATTCCCATAGACACACTCCTAAACCTTGTGGACAGCCTTCCCAGAAGAGTTGAAGCTGTTATAGCTGCAAAGGGTGGGCCAACTCAATATTGAACCCTACGGACTAAGACTGGGATGACATTAAACTTCATGCGCCGATTGAGATCTGGCACCATGTCTGGTTACAGTTTGTTGGTTCTATGAATGGTGGAAAGTAACTGAGATGCCGACATCACATATCCATAATGGCATTACTTGTCACCATTCCATTCGAGATCTGTTTTCATGAATGGTGGAAATGAATGCTCCTGGGAGGCTCCCGGAGGAAACCGAGGCATCATTCTCACATATGCGAATTAGAATGCTGCAAAGTTCCACTTTAAACACTACAAAAAATGGATGACTCAACAGCTTCCTCTTATGCCGCATACACACGGGTGGACTTTTCGACTGGTCCGACAAACTTTCCAGCGGACTTTCAACTGACTTTTGATGGACTTCCGACGGACTTTCTAACGAACGGACTTGCCTACACACGATCACACCAAAGTCCGACGGATTCGTACGTGATGACGTACACCGGACTAAAATAAGGAAGTTGATAGCCAGTAGCCAATAGCTGCCCTAGCGTCGGTTTTTGTCCGTCGGACTAGCATACAGACGACCGGATTTCTGGGTCCGGCGGAGTTACGACGTAAAGATTTGAAGCATGTTCCAAATCTAAAGTCCGTCAGATTTGCGACTGGAAAAGTCCGCTGAAGGTCCGGTGAAGCCCACACACGATCGGATTGTCCGCTGGATTTTTTCAGTCGGCGTCCGTCAGACCAGTCCAGTTGAAAAAGTCCGACCGCGTGTACGCCCCCTTTACCATTCCAAAGTCGGGGGGCAATCCAGAAGCTTGATCTGTAGTAAGACTGTTCCACTGTTCCTGGCTTTATGCAGTCCAAAATAATAATTGAATATGAAGATTATACATTAATCTAGTAATGCAGTCCTAATGATGACTGTCCGAGAAAAGATGAGGCCAGGTTCCCAAAGTCATGCAGAAGTCTGATATTTTTTATTTCATTATTTGCCTGTTACTCACACGCTATCATCCCAGAAGCTTTCGGCGATACATTATGCACTCTGCCTTTAGCCACACAGTTTGCTCCAGCACAATTTATGCAGCGCTATAAGGCCAACCCCTTTAACCCCACCCCCAAGGATCTCAGGCTCATTTAATTCTAGTTCCCAGATATGCACATAAACCTATTTTATTCAAAAACGATATAATACTGCAACTAGAGCATTTGAAGGCCCCAATGACATTTATACTTATTTTGTCTTAATCTGGCCCTAGTTTGTGGAATAAAATTCTTTGTATATAGTGTAATAGAAATGTAATATTATCATCTACAGTGAATTATATTGTGATCAAGTCCAATGGTGACCGTTCGTGAGTCATGTGGAAGATGTAGTGTTCTGTTCTATGTATAGAGTGTAAGAGAATTATATTATGATCATGCCCAGCGGTCAATCATTTCGAAGTTGTTGTGTTCCAAGTCTTGAGTGTAAAAGAATGGTAATTTGAACATGTCCAGTGGTCGGTCATTTTGGGGTTGTAGTGTTCTATGTATAGAGCGTAATAAAATAGTATTAGGATAATGATTATGTCCAGCGGTAGATTAAAATCGAATTGTTTTATGATCATGCCCAGTGGTCAGTCATGTTGGGAGATTAGTGTAGTGATCTAGAATGTAATAGAATTGTATTATGATAATGCCCAGAGGTCGGACATGTTGGAGGTTTAGTGTTCTTTTGTAATGAGTGTAAAAAAATTGTATTCTGATGATTTCCAGGGGTCATGTGGGAGGTATAGTGTTCTGTGTATAGAGTGTAAGAGAATTATATTATGATCATGTCCAATGGTCAATCATTTCGATGTTGTGGTGTTCTAAATCTCAGGTGTAACAGAATGGTATTTCGAATATGTCCAGTGATCAATCATTTTGGGGTTATAGTATTCTATGTATAGAGTGTAATAGAATGGTATTTCGAACATGTCCAAGGGTCAGTCATTTTGGGGTTATAGTATTCTATGTAAAGGGTGTAATAGATTTGTATTATGATCATGTCCAGTGGTGGGTCATGTTGGGGGTGTAGTGTTCTATGTATAGAGTGTAATAGATTTGTATTATGATCATGTCCAGTGGTGGGTCATGTTGGAGGTATAGCTTTCTCTGTACAGTATAGCATGTAATAGAACTGTATTTTGATAATGTCCAGAGGTTGGCCATGTTGGGGGTTTAGTGTTCTATGTATTGAGTTTAAAAAAAATTGTATTCTTATGATGTCCAGTGGTGGGTCATGTTGGAGGTGTAGTATTCTGTATATAGAGTGCAATAGAATTGTATTAGGGTCTTGTCCAGTGGTCACTCATGTGTTGGGTGTAGTGTTCTATGTATAGAGTGTAATGGAATTGTATTATGGTGACGCTCAATGGTCGGTCATGTTGGCAGTGTAGTGTTCTATGTAGAGAGTGTAATGGAATGGTGTTATGATTATGTCCAGAGGTCAGCCATGTTGGAGGTGTAGTGTTCTGGGTAATGAGTGTAAAAAAAATGTATTATGATCATGTCCAGTAGTCAGTCATGTTGGAGGTGTAGTGTTCCATGTATAGAGTGTAATAGAATTGTATGATGATCATGTCCTATGGTCAATCATTTCGATGTTGTGGTGTTCTAAATCTTGAGTGTAGTAGAATCGTAATTTGAACATGTCCAGTGGTCGATCATTTTGAGGTTGTGGTATTCTATGTATAGAGCGTAATAGATTTGTATTATGATCATGTGCCATGGCTGGTCATGTTGAAGGTGTAGTCTTCTAATTATAGAGTGTAATATTATTTCATTACCATCATATCTAGTGGTCGGTCATGTTGGAGGTGTAGTGTTACAAGTATAGAGTGTAATATAATTGTGTCATGATCACGTCCAGAGGTCAATCATGTTAAAATCGTGATGTTCTACATATCTGTAGCACCCTTTACCTAGGTAGGTGCTAGAGGTGAGATTTTTGTCAGAGCAGGTAGACTGTTTGTTTTGATCTGCGTAGTCTGGGAGTGGTTCAGAGTTGGCTGGTGACCCACAGATAGCATCATCTCTTGGTTACCTCCCTCTGGCCTCTCGATGATTCTAGAAGAGAGGAAGGGAAGAGAGGTGGTGCTGTCTTAGGTGTCTCAGAGAGGTCTGACCAATCCCCAACAGGGATTGGCAGGGGGCAGGCCTCCTTGATATACCCAGGGTCAGCCCAGCTGGAGGGTTTGTCGGGTGGAAGAAGCTGGAGATGGAGCACTAGGTTGTCGGGGCCTTTGAGGTACTCCCCAGTCTGGGGGGGGGCGACCTTGGGCCTGAGGGTTTTCTGGTGGAAGTCGGACCCTTTCTGAGTAACAAAGGAGAATCTGGACAAGAGGCACAAAGAGGGACCGAGAATGACAACAGGAGCTAGTGTTGCCAAGCAAGTCTCCAGAAGAGATTCACCGGAGTGCAGCCAGGAGGGCTGGTGAGTGACAGGCACAGTTGGGAAAGCTGGGGAGTCATGCCGGAGCGGACTGGATGAGTGCAGTCTGGGATTGATGTAGAGCCAGCAGCAGAGACTGTGATGTCATGGGCATTGGAGTCGGGCAGCTGCAGTCAGGAGGGCTGGCAAGGCCTGAAGAGGAGCAGTAGTCCACCAAAGGTCAGCTAGCACTAAAGACTTTCCTATTTTTGTTGCTATATCAAAGGGGCCCGCGGTCCCTGCCTGCAAATGGCAGTTGCTAAGGCCTGACAGAGTCAGAGTTGGGCCTACCATGTGCTAGCTGTACCAGGAACCGAGTATTGTACAGGAGAGAGAGAAACAGTCTGCAAATAAGTGTTGTACTGGAGGGGGCTGGAGCTCTAGAAGAGTAAAAAGAGGTTCCCACTGATCATCTTATTGATTCTATTATTGATTCTGGGCATCCCATAATTTCCCTTACCCTACCCAAGTTCAAAACCCCTCAATAAAATACAAAACAAACATACGGACTGTTCATTGTCTCTAAGGTGAATGGGAAGTGAATGCCGGGATGGGCAGAGGTGACAGGTGGGACCACAATATCCAGCAGCTCCTACGGGGGGGTTAGCGCTACATATCCAATATAATAGAATGGCAGAGCAGTGTTCTGCGAATAGGGTGCCGGTGTCCATGCCTGTATATAGTGTAACAGGAATAAAAGATAACATCCAGTCGTCAAGTCATGTTCTAGATCCAGTGGTCTAGGTCTAAGTATGGTCACGTGACGTCTTATAATAGTATCCAGTGGCCGGAGCATGTTGGAGGTGTAGCGCTCTATATATAATGTTCAATACCATTAATAAGGGTACAATGTGTAGTTGGGAGGGCTTATTGATGTAGTAATATATAGCGTGCAATTGGATTGTAGTACCATCATGTTCAGGGGTCAGGCCATGTTGGAGGTGAAGTATCTTATGTGTTCATATAACTCACCTGTATTGTATAATGATCATGTCCAGAAGTTGTGTTAGATATGACATTTAGGTTCTGATCAACAAATTAGGAGACCCTTTCTTTGGTATTCCGACAGATTTCTAGCAGTTGATTCAGAAACCCAAATAACCCATTACAAATATAACGCGCTTGGATTCCTGCAAAAAAAATTTACATTTTGAATCGTGAACGTATGTATCTACATTCATACATGGGTCCTCTATTGACCTCTTTCTGTTTAGACAAATCTTGACCCCCTCGGCTCAGTTTAACGATATAATCCCGCTTCTCTGGATCTCGCAAACTGCTTTTAATTAGATTTTGTTCTTAGCGAATCAGTAATCCACGCCAGAAATTGCTTTTGTATGTGATTCAGCTAATGTATTTCCTAAACATGGCTCCTCCTGAAATGAGAAGGTATTAAAAGATGGGATCAGGACCATTTCTTTTTAATCGTGTCATGTTCATAATGCGTGCATCTTCCAAATCCGCCGTCACAGCCAGATTTGCATCGAATTCGCATTAGTTTCTTAACACTAATCCCATTGTTACACAGATTTATTATCGCTGGGCTTAGCGTTCTATCACTTGAAATTATTTTGAGGATTTCATTTAGAAAATGTAACGGGGCAACAGCATTTAAATCATTAGCCACAATTAATTGGAAAGTACACACAGGGATCTATATACATGAAAAAAAAACACCTTGGTGGAAAAATACACCTTGCTTTAAACCCTATTGAAGATAGGAGATTGATTAAAATATAGAGGTTTGGGTTTTTTTTTTAAACACTCATGTCCAACATAGAAACCCTTGGTTGTATATATTCAAATGTTTCTTAGTATGCTAATGAGAAACTATAAGGTAGCATTATAGGATAAGGAACCAAAGTGGTGTGAAGGACAATGGCTCCTAAGGGGACAAGGTGTCATGGTCAGGGGTCAGGCTCAGAGACATAGGCGTGCGCACAGGGTGTGCCGGATGTGCCTGGGCACACACTAGCCAGCCCATGCACATTAGCATTATCGCTCTGTGTGCCAGCAGGATGATGGGAAAGATTTCCCTCTGGCAGAAGAGAAGTGTTTACGCACTTCTTTCACTGTGCCAGCAGGGAGTTCAATGTGCTGAGGTCATATATATGTAGACACGTGTATGTTTGAGCTTTGGGGTGCACGCGTCTAATGTAATAGGCTGCGCTCACCTATGCTCAGAGACCAGTAGCTACAGCAGTAGCGAGGCTCCCACCGACCAGCAGGATAAGTGCAGAAGCAGGTCACCCTGGGGGAAGCTCACCTGAGGTACGGTGTCTAAGTAGTGTCCGGTGTTCACCAGAGCTCCTGATGGTGGAGAATGGTTTTGCTGTGTGTTAGTACCAGGTCACAGTCCTCAGGATCGCCCCACCAGGGGGTGAGCAAGCCAAGGATACATTAGCAAATATAGCAGGTAGGGATCAAGCAGAAGCATAGTCAGTAAACAAGCCAAAGGTCAGTAAGGAGTTGTTGCAGGTTGGGATCAAAGCGGCACTTTACCCTCTTACTCATCTTTCCTTCTCTGCACCCCTCCCCTGCTATTGAAATCTGGCTTTTTTTTTTTTTGCTATGCAAGACAAAGGCATAGCATACTAGCTCATTATGAAATACTCACCTTAGATTGAAGCCCCCCGCATTGGTCCCAGCACACTGTTCAATAACATGTCTCCCGGAGTTATTTCCGGGTATCGTGGGCTCCGGCACTGATGGTCAGATGTGGAGATGGACAGTCAGATGTGGAGATGAACAGTTAGATGTGGAGATGGACAGTCAGATGTGGAGATGGGCAGTCAGATGTGAAGATGGACAGTTAGATGTGGAGATGGACAGTTAGATGTGGAGATGGACAGTTAGATGTGGAGATGAACAGTTAGATGTGGAGATGGACAGTCAGATGTGGAGATGGGCAGTCAGATGTGGAGATGGACAGTTAGATGTGGAGATGGACAGTTAGATGTGGAGATGAACAGTTAGATGTGGAGATGGACAGTCAGATGTGGAGATGGGCAGTCAGATGTGGAGATGGACAGTTAGATGTGGAGATGGACAGTTAGATGTTGAGATGGACAGTTAGATGTGGAGATGACATCCCGCATGCGCCGGGAGCCGCCGGTAACAGCACATCAGCTGAAGCAATGGCACGAACGAGTCATTGCTTCAGTGAGCATGTGCCAACGATGTCGGCACATGCTGATACAGGGGATTTCTCCTAAACTGTTCAGGTTTAGGAGATATCCATGGTAGCTACAGGTAAGCCTTATTATATATGACTTGTTTCATGGTGTTTCTATAAGCACAGTGTGTTTTTTTTTTTTTTAAACTACGTACCATTCTTTTTATTGTATACTATCACAAGCATGACACTGAGGGCATGGCAGGCTTAAAACAAGTTTGGTCTCCACCCAGAGGCTGTGTCTACACCAATCACCCTGCAGATGGGCAGACAGATATGGAGATGGACAGTCAGATGTGGAGATGGACAGTTAGATGTGGAGATGGACAGTTAGATGTGGAGATGGACAGTCAGATGTGGAGATGGACAGTTAGATGTGGAGATGGACAGTGAGATGTGGAGATGGACAGTAAGATGTGGAGATGGACAGTTAGATGTGGAGATGGACAGTCAGATGTGGAGAGTGCAGCTCAGCCTAAACTGGGATGCTGAATTTAGACAAGCAGCTGCCATGGAACAGGAGCCTTACATGTTCCTGACAGGTTGTAGGTGGGGAGCTCAAGCAGACAACTTCAATTCTGCTGAGAACAATAAAAAGACTCTGCTCTACAATTCATCTTACGGTATATCTTCTTACAGTTTTGTAAAGTTAATTGAATGTCTATTAGAAAAGGGTAGTGAGGTAGCAAATATGATGGCTGCTTTATGAAAAAATGGCTGCATTATAAGGATTTTAATCTGTGCTTGTTTTCTTCTCTGCATGTACCCTTGGCATTTTTAAGTTTGATGATATATCGAAACTTATGATTTATGTTTGAAGAACCTGTGGCGAGAAGTTCCTGGAAATTGGTCCTTGAACGGACCCATCAAACCACAAGAATAAACATCCTCTTATGGTAACTTTTTGATGAACTTATGATCACAAGATGTTTAACTCAATCATTCCCGTAACCATAATATTTTTTTATTGGTCAATTTATATTGTTACACAACCTACATGATATACGTTAATCTGTATACTTAATTTGAGAGTGCACCAAAGTAAACAGAATGGGTCCTGGATGGGTCCCCGTTATTTGGGTTGTGGCCAGTGGCGGCCCGTAATGTAGCGCATGGATTCCAATGGGGTTTTTCTTTTTTAGAAGCATGTAATAGGCTTTAAAAAAGGGTGGGCTCGGGGCGCAGAGCCCACCCAGTTTTGTGACAATAGCGAATTAATATTTGCTATTGTCTTCCTGATTCTCCTCCCGGCCAATCAGGAAGCGGGACCAGTCGCCCAATTGGCGGAGAGGAGAAGCGAACCTATTGGCCGCCTAGGAGTAGGAGGGAGGAGTAGATGCACAGCGGAAGCCGCCTTGATGCAGAGGAGGAGGAGAAGCAGGGGAAGCCGACGTCCAGAGGACTTACCTAGATGGAGTAAGTGCAGGGCTGGTGACCGCCCCCCCCCCCAAGAAAAATATACCACCAGCCGCCATTGGCTGTGACCCCTTTACGAGAGCATTTCATAGACAATTTTAGTACTCAGGGGATTTTACCAATGCAGGTTGAGGGGTTCTTGGATAGGCCAGCCCAGTCAAACAGGAGAGGACTGATTTCAGTACTTTCTGGATTGGTAGCCCGGAGAGGCTTTAGGCTGGGTCAAACCCTCCAAACACCGATTGCAAGGTCTTTGATCCCAAAAGGGTTATCCCACCTGCAAGGGAGTCTTGAAAAGTAGCAGGAAGCTCGTGTCTATGAGGTGGAGTGGAGTAGTCCACAGCTGTGAGATTGTGTGGGCTGTCTGCCCACTGAGACTAAGTTTGCTGAGCTCCTGCTGCTTGTCTTGTACCCTGAAATAGACAGGAAACCTACTGGTGGTGAGTCATTTTGTGTGGTCTTCATTATACCAGGACTAAGGACTGTTTGCAAGCTATTTGTGTTTGCTTCTTTTTGAGAGACCAATAAAGAATATTTACTTTACAATTACACTGGTCTCTAAGTAGTGTGACAGTGCGAGGCCTTGCCACTGTGAAAATGTTTGGAAAAAAGGACACAGGGTTGCATGTGTGCAGAGTGCAGGACTCAGAAGTATCGTTTATAAGCAGAGATCTTGGTATTCGTGGATTGGGCTCTGTAGTTTGTAGATTTTGATGTGTCTTGGGAGGGAAGAAATCTCCAATCCAGAGTCCAGGTTTTGTTGAAATTCAGCAGTGTGTGTGTCCAGGTGCACACAATCCTTATATTGAAAGCTTGAGGATAGCTCAGGGCAGTTGCTGCAATTCAAAGAAGATGAACGTGTGAAGATAGTGGTGTGCTCCAACCAGGAGTTATGACCTTCTTAGGAGACGAGACCCTATGTTTGGGGGAGTTCTTGCCCATAGAACTGGGAAAGTCAGCACAGCTATGTGGGTCTGGAAAGACTGAGAAAGCTGAGGTGACTAGCGAGTCCACAGAGGGGCTGGAGGGAATCTCAGTTCCCACGAAGTGTGAGAAAACCCAGGGCACTGGGAGAACCCTTTTTGGAGGCCTGGAGTTGGCCTGTACAGTAAAGTGCTGTGATTAAAGGCTAAGTGAGTCTGCAGAACACATGCTCTAGAAGACCAACGCTAATAGTAATGGAGCTACTGAAGTGTAGCCAGCTGGGTTAGCATTTTCAGTCACTTGTCGCTTTGCTGAAGCAAAAGTGGGCTTCCATGCCTTTTGAAATACAGTTTGGACCAGCCTTCTTCCTGGCTCTCTCCAGCAAGGGGCCTACCCCGGATCTCCTCCCTGGCACAACTTCCTCAAGACCAGGCAGGGCGGCTTCAGGACCACTTCAGCACATATTGAGCCCCAAAGCATGCTATTTGGCCTAACTGCAGAGTTCCATCCAACAGCACCTCTCTAGGCCTCAGCCCAGGGGAAGAGAGAGAGCACATAGCCTGTCCCAAATATTTATTTTATCTCCCAGCATGCAGCAGTGTCCCAAACCTTCTAACAGCAGAGCTCCATCCAGCAGCTCCTTCCAAGGCATCAGCCCAGGGGAAGAGAGAGAGCACATGGCCTGTCCCAAATATTTATACCCTCCCCCAGCATTCACCAGTGGCGCATACCTCCTAACAACAGACCTCAATACAACATCTCCCTAGGCAAAAGCCCAGGGGAAGAGAGAGAGCACATGACCTGTCTTACATATTTATATCTTCCCCCAGCATGCACCAGTGGTGCAAACCTCATAACATCAGAGCTCCATCCAGCAACACCTCCCTAGGCCTCAGCTCAGGGGAAGAGAGGTAGCACATGTCCTGTACCAAATATTTATATCCTCCCCTCAGCTTGCACCAGTGGCGCAAACCTCCTAACAGCAGACCTCCATACAACATCTTCCTAGGCCTAAGCCCAGGGGAAGAGAGAGAGAACACATGGCCTGTACCAAATATTTATACATTCCCCCAGCATGCACCAGTAGCACAAACCTAGTAACAGTAGCGCTCTATCCAGCAACACCTCCCTAGGCCTCAGCCCAGGGCAAGAGAGAAAGCACATGGCCTGTACCAAATATTTATATGCCCCCCAGCACACACCAGTGGCCCAAAACTCCTACTGGACTGGCTAAAGAAAATATAAATATTCATAACTTAGTTTTGTCTGTGAAATCTCATACTATGACCAGTGAGACCAGTGACATCTACTGGCAGCAGTGAGCAATCACAAGACAACTTAAGCTAAAGGAAAAACCAGGTGGAAAGCTATACAATCAGTCTGAGTGAACTATAGCCCAGCCAAAAACTAAACTGACATAAAAGCCCCTGCTTAGGACAATGGGGGGGGCTACAACTATCTGAGCTGAAAAATATCCCACATCAGTAGTTTTTGAACTTTTGCATCATTTGGAAATAACACGGTATACTCAACAAGGTATACTCTGCAATTCCCTTTTATAAAAGTATGCAGATGAGACAAATTTCCCGATGCCTCCGGGAAAATGAAAAAACAATAAAGTACAAAAAAATGTTTATATTTCGATGTTTGCATAGCTAATAAAAGGGAATTTATTTCCTGTTTTATTATTATTTGTCTTTTTATATCATAGTTTTTTTTTGTTTGTTGGTTTTTGTTTTTTTGTTGTTTATCTGTATTTTTATGTGTGATGGAATACAAATGGTAAATTATAGGTTGACTTCAGTGTCTACCACATACCAAGCATCGGAGGCTGTAAAGCCTCCCTCAGCTGTCGAGGCGCCTCATTTTAATTCTGCACCAATCGGCCGCCTTCTCCATATACCGGAGTCAGATTTTGTTAATTTGCGGCGAGTCATTTTTCATTTCTACAAATAAGTTTTCAATTATTTTTGAAAGCTAAATTGATATATTTACACAGCATCTGAAAAGCCTCAGAATAAGCCTTTCCGTATAATAATCACACCAAATAGGCCGGGATTAAAGTGATCATTTATAAATGAGGCCGGCGTCTCGCCCGTTAAGGATGGGGAGTCGCGTTGCTGAGAGTCTGAGTGTTGTTACTGTGCTCCAGCTCAATTAAAGGGCAACTCTGTTCTGAGACAACCAGCAGAGTTGGAAGGGGGGAGCAAATTGTGTAAATATCGCTCGTCTACACATCCCCCCCCCCCCCCCCGTGCAAGGTTTAACCACTTGCTGACCGGGCCTTTTCTGGAACTTTTAGATTAAAAAGTCTAAATCAGTATTTTTTGCTAGAAAATGACTTAGAACCCCCAAACATATATATATATATATATATATATATATATATATACAGTATATATACAGTATATATTAGCAGAGACCCTGGACAATAAAATGGCGATCGTTGTAATATTTTATGTCATAAAGTATTTGCGCAGTTCTCTTTCGAAAATACAACTTTAATTAATTTTAATGCGAACAAACGCCATAGATAACCCAATTATTTTTTGTAAAATATAAAAGATGATATTACGCCGAGTAAATGGATACCTAATATGTCACGCTTTAAACAGTTCTGGACCGCCCACTGTCGTTATACGTCGGTACTTTGAAGAGGAGTATCGTTGTTATGGCAGAAGCTAGCTGCCATAACCCCAGTATCCTCTTCTTCAGCGGGCGGTCCGCTGCAAGATAAAAGTGGTCCCTGTGGCGGATTCGCCGCAAGATCACTTTTATCGGTGGCGGGAGAGGGCCCCTCTGCCGCGCTCCGGTGCCCTCTGCTGCTTACCAGAGCCATCGGCAGCCGTCATTCGGATCCGATCCCTAGCCTGACATGGAGACGAGTGAGGGGAAGATGGCCCCCACCCGTCTCCATATCATTGCAGGGCGGAAGCGACGTCAAAACGTCTGCCCATAGATCTTAAAGGACTATTTTTTTTTTGTATTTTTTTAAATGACAAAATTATTATTATTTTTTTTATTGCATTTTAGTGTAAATATGAGATCTGAAGTCTTTTTGACCCCCAGATCTCATATTTAAGAGGTCCTGTCATGCTTTTTTTCTATTACAAGGGTTTACATTCCTTGTAATAGGAATAAAAGTGACACCATTTTTTTTTTTAAAAGAACAGTGTAAAAATAAAAAATAAAAGGTAAAATAAATAAGAAAAAAAACGAGCTTGCGTGCAGAAGTGAACGCATACGTGAGTAGCGCCCGCATATGAAAACAGTGTTCAAATCACACATGTGAGGTATCGCCGCGATCGGTAGAGCGAGAGCAATACTTCTAGCCCTAGACCTCCTCTGTAACGCAAAACATACAACCTGTAGAATTTTTTAAACGTTGCCTATGGAGACTTTTAAAGGTAAAAGTTTGTCGCCATTCCACGAGCGGGCGCAATTTTGAAGCGTGACATGTTGGATATCTATTTACTCGGCGTAACATTATCCTTCATAATATAAAAAAAAACTAGGCCAACTTTACTGATGTCTTATTTTTTAAGTCAAAAAAGTGTATTTTTCCCCAAAAAAAAATGCGCTTGTAAGACCGCTGCGCAAATACGGTGTGACAGAAAGTATTGCAACGACCGCCATTTTATTCTCTAGGGTGTTAGAAAAAAAAATACGTATAATGTTTGGGGGTTCTAAGCAATTTTCTAGCAAAAAAATATGTTTTTAACTTGTAAACAACAAATCTCAGAAAGAGGCTCGGTCCTTAAGTGGTTAAAATTACTCGCGCTCGTGGAATGGCGACAAACTACGGTACTTAAAAATCTCCATAGGGGACACTTTAAAGATTTTTACAGGTTACCAGTTTAGAGTAAAGTGGGGTACACACTATAAGAAAATCGGGGGGGGCGAACGTTCGTCATATTTTTCTCGCTGTTTCACAGCAAATCTGAACCGATGAAAGAAAATTTGTACCAAAATTCTTACGAATATTCTCGACAGTCAAAGGCGTTTTTTTTTTGTTGTTTATTGTTTCTGATCATGTGCAGTCTTTCATTTCTGATTTTTTTTGGTACGAAAATCGTACGTAAAACGGTACACATTAAACGAAAAATCGTGCGTTCCGTTCCCGTACGAGAAAAATTTGAGAGTTTGTCCCTTTTTGGGAATGTTCGTACGAAAAATTCGGAAAAGTCGAAAGTTGTGAACACGCTATACGAAAATTGGACGAAAATGTGCGCTCGATTTTTTTTTATAGCGTCGTACAAGCCTTTACAGAGGAGGTCTTGGGCTAGAATTATTGCTCTCGATATAACGTCCGCATCGATATGTCGTTTGAACACCGTTTACATATGCGGACGCGACCGTGTACATTCACTTCTGCGCGCGAGCACGGAGGGATGGGGCGCTTTAATTTTTTTTTTTTTTATATATTACTTTTTAGTTTTACACTGTCCCTTTATTTATTTATTTTTATTTATTTTTTGTGATCTCTTTTATTCCTATTACAAGGAATGTAAACATCTCTTGTAATAGAAATACGGATGACAGGTCCTCTTCATTGAGAGATCTGGGGTCAAAGAGACCCCAAAACTCTTTTACCTTTAAAAGCAAAAGATGAAAAATAAAATATTTTTTTGCACTTTTGCTTTAAAAAAAAAAAAAAGATTTACTATGGCCTGGGAACTGGGTGTGACATCATAACGTTGCTCTGGTCCTCCAAGGGCATAGAGACGAGTGGCGACCATCTTGGCCTCATTCTTCTCCATACCCGGCTACCACCAGCGTTGGATCGCTCCTAAACTTCACCAATCAGGTCAGGCAAGCCCAGGAATGAGCGGGAAGCAGCGAGAGGTGGGGGCATCCCTCCTGGGCACTTTTGAAAAGTGATACCGCTGCAAATCCATCAGTCCCTCTGCATTGCTCTTGCCAGCCTTGTCTTGGGAAAGTGCTTTGCAACAGGAATATGTGCCAGTTATAGATGCAGCAATCCATCTCCTTGCTAGCTGCGTTGTCAGATGACTGTGGATGGGTTGGAAGGATGTCCTATTTGACTACATACATTGCTAGCAAAGAGATGGCTGCAATAATAGCTGGCGATTACCTCTGGCTCCAAGCGCTTGCTCAAGACATGTGCCGGCAAGAAGAGTGCAGAGGCAGGCTGTCAGTTTTTTGTCCCTATGCATTCCTCCTGCCGGCCTTGTCTTGGGAGAGTGCTTGGATCAAACATAGCAAGTACTGGCAGCTACAATGCAGAGGGGGATTGTGTCAGCCTCCCATCCCTCTGCATTCCTCCTGCCAGCCTTGTCTCGGGGAAGTGCTTTAAGCCATATATAGATGAAGCTGTCTCCTTGCTACCAGGGTTGTCGGATGACTGTGGGGGGAGGGGGGGGGGGGTGGAGGAATGCCCTGTCCAACTAAATAGCTAGCAAAGAGACAGCTACAATAATAGCTGGCAATTACCTCTGGCTCCGAGCTATTGCTCAAGACATGTGCCGGCAAGAAGAATGCAGAGGGGGTTGCGTCAGCCTCCCATCCCTCTGCATTCCTCCTGCCATCCTTGTCTAAGGAAAGCGCTTTAAGCCATATATAGATGAAGCTGTCTCCTTGCTACCAGGGTTGTGGGATGACTGTGGGGGGATGGAGGAATGTCCTGTCCAACTACATAGCTAGAAAAGAGAAAGCTGCTATAATAGCTGGCAATTACCTCTGGCTCCAAGCACTTTCTCAAGACATGCAGCGGCAAGAAGAATGCAGAGGGGGGTTGTGTCAACCTCCCATCCTGTGCATTCCTCTTGCCAGCCTTGTCTTGGGAAAGTGCTTTCCACCAGACATCTGTGTCAAATATACTGTAGATGCAGCCATCTCCTTGCTAGCTGCGTTGTTGGATGACTGTGATAAGGATGGAGGGATGTTCTGTCCAACTACGTAAGTAGCAAGGAGACGACTGCATTAATAGCTGGCAAGTATCTCTGGTATCAAGCACTTGCTCAAGACATACACTGGCAAGAAGAATGCAGGGGGGGTGGGGGGGGCTGTGTTAGCCTTCCATCCCTCTGCATTCCTCCTGCCCTCCTTGTCTCAGGAAAGCACTTGTTTAAGACATGCACTGGCAAGAAGAATGCAGAGGGGGGGTTGTGTCATCCCCCTGTCTATCTGCATTCCTCTTGCCAGCCTTGTCTTGGGAAAGTACTGTGCACCAGAAATATGTGCCAGATATAGATGCAGCAATATCCATCTCCTTGCTAGCTGTGTTGTTGAATGACTGTGGTGGGAATGGAGGGATGTCCTGTCCGGGTACCCAGCTATCAAAGAGATGGTTGCATTAATAGCTGGGAATTATCTCTGGCTCCAAGCAGGAGAATACAGAGGGGGGTTGTGTCAGCCTCCCATCCCTCTGCATTCCTCCTGCCGGCCTTGTCTCGGGAAAGCGCTTTAAGCCATATATAGATGAAGCTGTCTCCTTGCTACCAGGGTTTTTTGATGACTGTGGGGGGGATGGAGGAATGTCCTGTCCAACTACATAGCTAGAAGAGAGACAGCTGCTATAATAGCTGGCAATTACCTCTGGCTCCAAGCACTTGCTCAAGACTTGCACCGGCAAGAAGAATGCAGAGGGGGGTTGTGTCAACCTCCCATCCTCTGCATTCCTCTTGCCAGCCTTGTCTTGGGAAAGTGCTTTCCACCAGACATCTGTGCCAAATATACTGTAGATGCAGCCATCTCCTTGCTAGCTGCGTTGTTGGATGACTGTGATAAGGATGGAGGGATGTTCTGTCCAACTACGTAAGTAGCAAGGAGATGGCTGCATTAATAGCTGGCAAGTATCTCTGGCATCAAGCACTTGCTCAAGACATACACTGGCAAGAAGAATGCAGAGGGGGCTGTGTCAGCCTTCCATCCCTCTGCATTCCTCCTGCCTTCCTTGTCTCAGGTAAGCACCTGTTTAAGACATGCACCGGCAAGAAGAATGCAGAGGGGGGGTTGTGTCAACCTCCTGTCCCTCTGCATTCGTCTTGTCAGCCTTGTCTTGGGAAATATGTGCCAGATATAGATGTAGCAATCCATCTCCTTGCTAGCTGCGTTGTTGGATGACTGTGGTGGGGATGGAGGGATGTCCTGTCTGGCTACCCAGCTATCAAAGAGATGGTTGCATTAATAGCTGGTAATTATCTCTGGCTCCAAGCAGAAGAATGCAGAGGGGGGTTGTGTCAGCTTACCATCCCTCTGCATTCCTCCTGCCGTCCGTGTCTCAAGAAAGTACTTGGATCCAGAGATACAGTTGCCAGCTATCAATGCAGCTATCTCCTTGCTAGCTGTGTTGTCGGACAACCATGATACTTCTTCTTGAAATAAGTGGAGTGCTGGGCTTTATAGTTCCCCTTTGGGGGGGGGGCAGAAGAGTTGTGAAATGAAAGGAAGCCCAGAGAGCTCCAGCCATAGAATATCTTAGGGCATGCTGAGACCTGCAGTTCCATAGCAGCTGGAGTGACCCACACTGCCTAACTGGATACAACGATTCGGATATTATCGCATTCTTACGCCCATTCTTCTTGCCGCCAGCGTAAATTACACTTACAAATAACTGAGCATTATTACGGCTCGTTCATCTTTATTTATAAATGTTTCTTCTAAATATTTAAAAAGATTATTATGATACCGAGGCAGCGAATCCGTCCCGATTTTCCTTAATTCATCAGCGCTCGATAAACGTTAGGCGGTCGCGCTGAAAGGAGGCAATGAACTTTCTTTTACGGTAACAATGTTATGACACGGCAATCTTTCTCGCAAAAAAAACAGAAAAAAAAGGCGTAATTGACTTCGAAGTCCATTGATAAAGACGGACAGCGCAGGTTAGGAGCCGCAACACCAACAGAGCGGCGGGGGCTTCGGAACAATGAGGCGGACGCAAATCCATTACAAAGATACAATCAAATATTTTAAAAAGCCCCGGAATGCTCATTACTTATTCATGCTAACGCTGGAATCTTAACAAATATGAGGAGGGTTGGCACTCAATCACTCACAAAGCAAATGAGTTTCTGCATTTATCAGAGCGTCGGGCACCCCCCAGTTCCGTTCCGGCGTTTGCTTAACAAAGGTGATAGAGTGACATCAAAGATATTTACGGCCCACACAAGGCAACAAGATATGGGATTTATCAAAATGAAAAATGCTGCTATGTGTGTCATCGCTATCACCCAGCAGGCTTGCCGCTCTGACGGGGAAAATGGCTGTTTTTAGGCCATCCTTATCCCGAGCGCCAACCGAGTGGCAGAAAAGAGGCTGATTTCAAATAGAGGGGCGGATATGGAAAAGCGAGGGGCAGCTGCCGCAGAACCTAGTTTTTGCTCATTAATAAAAATGTGATGATAATAATAATAATAATAATTATTATTATTATTATTTTTTTTTATGTAAATGATAAATATAAGTAAATATAAGTGATAAATATAAGTAATACAAAATGTAATAACCATATTAATAATAATAATAATAATTTTTATTATTATATTTATGTAAATGTTAAATATAAGTAATACATAATAATAAAAAAATACAATTTAAAAATTATTATTTATATTTAAATAATAATAATAATGATTATTATTATTATATAAATATAAATAATCATTTTCAAATTGTATTTTATTTTATTATTATTTAATACTAATATTTATCATTTACATAATAATAATAATAATAATAATAATTATAATTATAATAATATTATTATTATTATTATTAATAAAATGTAAATGATGAATATAAGTAATAAATAAAAAAATACAATTTAAAAATTATTATTTATATTTAATTAATAATATATTTTATCATTATTATTATTATTATTATTATTATTATTATTTAAATTTAAATAATAATAATAAGAACTATTATTATTATTTAAAAATAAATATAAATAATACATATCAATAAAAAATACAACTTAAAATGTATTAGTTATATATGACTAGTATTATTATTATTATTATTATTATTATTATTATTATTAATAATCAAAAATGTATAAATATTCAGGGAGACAAACTGAGGAATGGTATTGCTGTTATATATTGGATACTGGAGTATGGCGCCTACTACAGTGATTTCCAGCTTCTAGATCAGGGGTGTCAAACTTAATTTCATAGTGGGCATTGTTGCCCTGAAAGGGCCAGTTGTATCTGGGGAACACTATGTTCAGTAGTGCATTACATACCGAGTGCAAAGTCCAGGGATTCGTTACATACAAAGTGCAGGGTTCAGGAGTGCGTTATGTACAGAGTGTAGGGCTCATGAGTGCACTACGTACAGAGTACAGAGTTCAGGCATGCACTACATACAGAGTGCAGGGCTCAGGAGTGCGCTACATACAGAGTGGAGGCTTCAGGGGTGTGTTACGTAGAGAGTGTAGAGTTCAGGAGTGCATTACATACAGAGTGTAGGGTTCAGGAGTACGCTCTGTACAGAGTGCAGAATTCAGGTGTGTGCTACGTACAGAGTGCAGAATTCAGGAGTGTGCTATGTACAGAGTGCAGAGTTCAGGAGTGCACTACGTACAGAGTGGAGGGTTTAGGAGTGCACTGTGTATAGAATGCAGGGTTAAAGAGTGCCATACATATAGAGTGCAGGGTTCAGGAGTGTGCTACAAGTACGTACAGAGTAAAGGGCTCAAGAGTGCGCTACGTACAGAGTGCAGGGCTCAGCAATGTGCTACGTACAGAGTGTAGGTTTCAGGACTGCATTACGTAGAGAGTGCAGTGTTCAGGAGTGTGCTACGTACAGCGTGCAGGGTTCAGTAGTGTGTTATGTACAGAGTTCAGGAGTGTGCTACGTAGAGAGTGCAGGGTTCAGGACTGCATTACGTACAGAGTGCAGGGTTCAGGAGTGCGCTACATATAGAGTGCAGGGTTCAGGAGTGTGCTATGTACAGAGTGCAGGGTTCAGGAGTGTGCTACATATAGAGTGCAGGATTCAGGACTGCATTACGTACAGGGTGCAGGGTTCAGGAGTGTGCTATGTACAGCATGCAGGGTTCAGGACTGCATTACATATAAAAGGTGCAGGGTTCAGGAGTGTGCTACGTACAGAGTGCAGGGTTCAGGAGTGCGCTACATATAGAGTGCAGGGTTCAGGACTGCATTACATACCTATTGCTTGGTTCAGGAGTGTGCTACATACAGAGTGCAGGGTTCAGAAGTGTGCTACGTACAGAGTGCAGGGTTCAGGAGTGTGCTACATATAGAGTGCAGGGTTCAGGACTGCATTACGTACAGATTGCAGGGTTCAGAAGTGCGCTACATATAGAGTGCAGGGTTCAGGAGTGTGCTACGTACAGATTGCAGGGTTCAGAAGTGCGCTACATATAGAGTGCAGGGTTCAGGAGTGTGCTACGTACAGAGTGCAGGGTTCAGGAGTGTGCTACATATAGAGTGCAAGGTTCAGGAGTGTGCTACGTACAGAGTGCAGGGAGTGCACTACATATAAAGTGCAGGGTTCAGGAGTGTGTTACGTACAGAGTGTAGGGGGCGCTCTAAAGCAAGAGATGTGTTACTGTCCAGATCACCAGGTGAAAACAGAGGGGGGGGCCTAAAAAAAAAAAAAATGAATGCAGCCGCCACATCTAACGATTGCGACTAAGCTGCAGTATAGGACATCCCAGTATAAGGCATCCCAGTATAGGACATCCCAGTATAGGACATCTAAGTATAGAACATCCCAGTATAGGACATTCCAGTATAGGACATCTAAGTATAGAACATCCCAGTATAGGACATTCCAGTATAGGACATCCCAGTACAGGACATTCCAGTATAGGACATCTAAGTATAGAACATCCCAGTATAGGACATCCCAGTATAGGACATCTAAGTATAGAACATCCCAGTATAGGACATTCCAGTATAGGACATCTAAGTATAGAACATCCCAGTATAGGACATTCCAGTAAAGGACATTCCAGTAAAGGACATTCCAGTAAAGGACATACCAGTATAGGACATTCCAGTATAGGACATTCCAGTAAAGGACATACCAGTATAGGACATTCCAGTAAAGGACATACCAGTATAGGACATTCCAGTATAGGACATCCCAGTAAAGGACATCCCAGTAAAGGACATCCCAGTAAAGGACATACCAGTAAAGGACATACCAGTATAGGACATCCCAGTATAGGACATCCCAGTATAGGACATTCCAGTATAGGACATTCCAGTATAGGATATTCCAGTATAGGACATTCCAGTATAGGACATCCCAGTATAGGACATCCCAGTATAGGACATTCCAGTATAGGACATTCCAGTATAGGACATTCCAGTATAGAATATTCCAGTATAGGACATTCCAGTATAGGACATCCCAGTATAGGACATCCCAGTATAGGACATTCCAGTATAGGACATCCCAGTATAGGACATTGTTGGTTTTGGGTGCTTTGGGCACACAGAGGATACATTGTATCCATCCAGTCAGTATGGGAATGATTGGCACGGAGCTCCCTGATTTTATTGTCACATTCAGATGACTGGAAGTAGAAGATCGTATTTAATCGACTCTCCCTAATCTACAAGAAGGGGATATTTCATGGTGTCGGTGATGTTGTTCCGCCAACAGAAAAGAAACAAAAAAATGACATTTTCTAGATATTAAGTCATTTATGCGGCACATTAATAATTTACATCCAGCTGTTTTCATTGATAAGTAGCTGGAAAATATTGTCCGCGGAGGACCCTGGAAGTGGAGAAAATGATCTTTGTAGTGCGCTGCGGATTCATAAATGTATAATAAGGCTCGGAGTTTTGTAATTCAGTTCTTCTCCCAATTAGGCACTATGTTACCACCGGGGGGCATCACCAACGCCGGAGGAGGGAGCCCGGGAGCAAATCACTAATTCCTTCTAAATGGTGACACTCCGATTTAACCGGCTCACCGCCACACTGCCCCAGAGGATCCTGGGACTGACAAAAATTCCGGGAACCCAATATATATATATATATATTTTTTTTTTTACCATGAAATGATGTCAAATGTCAAAATCTTCACATTCCCGCCGCCAGGAAGCGCCAGACCAAAATAATATTACCAAAACAAAAGACGGATTCATACACTATATTACCAAAAGTATTGGGACGCCTGCCTTTACACACACATGAAATTTAATGGCATGCCAGTCATATACCCAGTAGCGACGGATGGTGCTCAAAATTGGGGAGCAAACAAACTGAAAAATTCTGAAAAAAAAACCAATTAATTGCAGCCACTGTGCCCATCAATCGCAGCCACTGTGCCATCAAACGCAGCCACTGTGCATTATCAAATGCTCCCACTGTGCCATCAAATGCTGCCACTGTGCCACATCAAATACAACTACTGTGCCATCTTATGCTGCCACTGTGCCCATCATATGCAGCCACATTTCCCCCTCATATGCAGCCACTGTGACATCATATACAGCCACTGTGCCCATCAAATACAGCCTTACTGTGCCCCATCAAATGCTGCCACTGTGCCCCATCAAATACAGCTACTGTGCCCATCATATGCAGCCACTGTGCCTATCTTATGCAGCCTATCGCTCTAATCAGGTGCTTCAAAAACACCCCCCCCCCCCCTGCCGCTGTATTTCAGTTGCCCTGCGCCCAAAAAAGGGCCGGGCGCCTAAATAGGGGGTGGCAGCGCCGGCCATAGATTCATGCAATGCATGATTCTATCTATTGGTGCTAGAGGGGGTGACAGGAGAGAGGGGGCGGCGCCCATGCGCCCTTATGGACGCACCGCCACTGCCTATACCTGATAAACACGATCAGAAAATCATACGAAAAATACAGATTTCTGAGCGATCGTACGATAATCTGATCATTAGTGCAGAGCTTTCGAGAGCCGATCAGGACAGTTCATCCGATTGTTATTTGATCGGACATGCCCACAATTTTTTTTTTTTTTTTCGTAGGATGCCAGGATCGTACGATTTTTGTTTAATCAGTACAGCTGATACAAATACATTCACATGACATCACTTCCAAATTTTTATTCTGTCGTACGCAAATTTTCGTGACTCAGATTCGATCTGAGATCTGAGATTAGCATGCAAAGAAAGAAAATGGATGATCATTCGTCCGATAATCTCATCGTGTGTACGGGGCATTAGTCCGTAGGGTTCAATATTAAGTTGGCCCACCCTTTGCAGCTATAACAGCTTCAACTCTTCTGGGAAGGCCGTCCACAAGGTTTAGGAGTGTGTCTATGGGAATGTTTGACCATTCTTCCAGAAGTGTATTTGTAAGGCCAGGCACTGATGTGGATGAGAAGGCCTGGCTCGCAGTCTCCACTCAAATTCATCCCAAAGGTGTTCTATCGGGTTGAGGTCAGGACCCTGTGCAGGCCAGTCAAGTTCCTCCACCCCAAACTCACTCATTTATGTCTTTATGGATCTTGCTTTGTACACTGGTGGGCAGTCATGTTGGAACAGGAAGGGGCCGTCCCCAAACTGTTCCTACAAAGTTGGGAGCCTGAAATTGTCCAAAATGTCTTGGTCTGCTGACTCCTCAAGAGTTCCCTTCACTGGAACTAAGGGGCCAAGCCCAACCCCCTGAAAAACAACCCCCACATCATAATCCCCCCTCCACCAAATGGTTTGGACCAGTGCACAAAGAAAAGTCCATAAAGACATGGATGAGTGAGTTTGGGGTGGAGGAACTTGATTGACCTGCACAGAGTCCTGACCTCAAACTGATAGAACACCTTTGGGATTAGAGTGAAGACAGCGAGCCAGGCCTTCTCGTCCAACATCAGTGCCTGACCTCACAAATGCTCTTCTGGAAGAATGGTCAAACATTCCCATAGACACACTTCTAAACCTTGTGGACGGCCTTCCCAGAAGAGTTGAAGTTGTTATAGCTGCAAAGGGCAGAGCCAACTCAATATTGAACCCTACAGACTAAGACTGGGATGCCATTAAAGTCCATGTGCAGGCAGGCGTCCCAATACTATTGGTAATATAGTGTATACCTGTACACTCAGATGACTTTGCCCTGCGACTTCCTTCCGACTTGATCCGACTTGGATGCTATTTAGGAGCTATTTAGTAGTGCAGGAACCTTTTCTACAGTAGGAATGACTTGTGTAGCATCAGTTAAGACGTCTCTCATAGGGAAACATTGCATTTGACATGTCATGTGACTTGGGGGGTTTCACAAGTCAGATCCCATAGGTGTGCGTAGGGGGTGTGCCAGGTGTGTCTGGGCACACCCTAATCACTACATGCAGTGCTGCATTCCCCGTATTGCCTGGGATCCCCCGTGTTGCCCCAGTGCTGCCAGCTTCCCTCTTCTCCTCTTGCCCCAGCTGCTGCAGGGGGGTGGGGGGATGTTTCAGAATGGAGAGTGGAGGAAGGGGCTAGTAAACATGTAATTTACCGACACCTTCCTTTTCTAAATGAACACGGTGAACACACTCACTCACTGTGTCTATGCATAACTGAAGCATAGTAAACTGTGTTTACTATGCTTCCGTTTGTGAATGAACAGGAAGCCACTCAGCACAGAGCACTTCCCATTCATTCCCTGTCCAGAAAGGCATGTGTGTTTGAGGTTTGGGGTGCACACACCTATGTTGGATCCCATGTCGCAGCAGTGTGAACCGAGCCTATGCCAGGATGAGCATACACTAAACTTGTACGCTCATCTTGACTTAAAGCGTTATTAAACCCCAAAACCAAAAATGTCATATATTGCATCTTACCAATCAGTAGATGTGGATCCTGCATTCGTTTTCTTTTGTTTTTTAAGCTGTTTCCCCCCTTTGTTTTCACCTGGTGATCTGGCCACACCTCCTGTATTAGAGCCTCGCAGGTCACTCAGCTGTGTTAGGAAAGCGAATAAATATTTGCTTTCCTAACACTAAACCGCCTCTCCGCCAATCAGGTGCTCGGATCTGTTACCCGTCACCTGATTGGCTGAAACGACAGGCGCCGATATTGGAGGCCTATCAGGAGGAGAGGACAGGAGATGAGGACGGCAGGAGACGCACGGAGGACCCCGCTCATCGCCATCAACGTTACCAAGACAGGGTAAGTGCTGGGCAGACGGCGAGCGGGCGGGGGTTACACTGGGGGCATTCAAGGGCACACTGGCAGCATTTAATGGGCACACATGCAGCATATGATGGGCACATAGGCTGCAATTGATAGGCACAGTGGCTGCGTTTGATGGCACACTGGCAGCATATGATGGGCACAGTGGCTGTGTTTGATGGGCACAGTGGTGGCAATTGATGGGCACAGTGGCTGCGTTTGATGGCACAGTGGCTGCAATTGATGGGCACAGTGGCAGCGTTTGAAGGGACAGTGGCAGCGTTTGATGGTACAATGGCAGCTTTTGATGGTACAGTGGCGGCGTTTGATGGGCACAGTGGCAGCTTTAGATGACACAGTGGCAGCGTTTGATGGGCACAGTGGCAGCTTTAGATGGCACAATGGTAGGGTTTGATGGGCACAGTGGCGGCAATTGATGGGCACAGTGGCTGCGTTTGATGGCACAGTGGCAGCGTTTGAAGGGACAGTGGCAGCGTTTGATGGCACAGTGGCAGCGTTTGATGTACCCAGTGGCAGCGTTTGATGGGGACAGTGGCAGCTTTAGATGGCACAGTGGTAGGGTTTGATGGGCACAGTGGCTGCACTTTATGGGTACAGTGGCAGCATTTGATGGCACAGTGGCAGTGTTTGAAGGGACAGTGGCAGCGCTTGATGGGCACAGTGGCAGCTTTAGATGGCACAGTGGTAGGGTTTGATGGGCACAGTGGCTGCAATAGAAGATTTAGATGATCAACCCTACTCCCCCCCCCCCCCCCCCCCTCCCCATAAAAGTGATCTTGCGGCAGTCCGCCGTTTTTAAAAACACCGGGGTTATGGAAGCTAGCTGCTGCCATAACAACGGTATTTAACGTCAAAGTAGCGACATATAACGGCGTATAACGGCTGGTCCTTAGGTGGTTACAATGTATTTTTTTACCCCCAAAAAATTGCGTTTGAAAAAAACTGCTGCGCAAATACCGTGCGACGTAAAGAATTGCAACAATCGCTATTTTATTGCCTAGACAGTGATGGTGAACCTTGGCACCCCAGATGTTTTGGAACTACATTTCCCATGATGCTCTACTACACTGCAGAGTGCCATGAGCATCATGGGAAATGTAGTTCCAAAACATCTGGGGTGCCAAGGTTCACCATCACTAGGGTCTCTGCTAAAATGTTTAATGTTTGGGGGGTTCTAAGTCATTTTCTAGCAAAAAAATACTGATTTAAACGTATAAACAGAAGAAGCTTGGTGAAGCTTCCTGATAAACCCAGATTTAGGGTATAACATTGTAAAAAAAAAAGAAAAAAAACCTTGGGAGATGATTAGTGTTCCAGTTCTCCGCATCGCTTTGCATTCAGGACTATCTGTTTTCTCTATGAGGTCACACGGCCCTCCATGTCTTCCCATGTCCCTTCGTCTTTTAGGTCTTAGCACACATTACCATTGCAAATCTCTCCCCCAGATCTCCTTCCATTAGTACACAATCATATGCTCCTCGTAAGATCTTTTCATTCCGTCATCTGAAGTCGTCTCCTTTATGTATATTCAGGACGTTATCAATCCAGACAAATGGCTGCAATGCTAATGACACCAGCTTGTAGATACCAACCATGGATGGTCCAGACTGAGGAGCCCATTCACTAACATGGAGCACAACCAAAAAGGGTGAGCGCGGCTCCTTCTCGTGAAGAATTTTGAGTGCACATTTTTTATAGCGTACTACATTTTATTTAGAAAAAATATATAAAAATCTGTGTATATTCACTATAGCCTGTAGGAATATTTTCATACATTGAGAAACGAATGAGGAATTCCATGGGGATAGATGTTATTCATGGAATGGTACACTGAGACACACGCTTAGATTATGATTGATGAGCGTTTTGATCAAAACGAAGAAAACTAAAAGTCATAATCAGGGTCAAGACTTGAGGGAAATGGGGTGGTGGCAGTGGTGGTGGTGGTGGTGGGGGGCATGAGGGGAAGGTGCCCTGGGCTCCATGGTTTTATGTGTTGGGATGGTGCAGTGAAGTTTGCCAACTTTTTGAGATGGGAACGAGGGACACTTATAAGCAAAAGTATGTAGGCACAGGACACAACCCCTGCCACACCCCTTTAAAGCAGAATTATACAACAAAAAAGTGATTAGTTAAACCCACAAGTGTTTTTTTTTTTTTTTTCTCAGCATCAGCAGGCAGCCGTTGCTCCGTTCACACATAGTGTCAGAGGTGCAGCGGTGGAGGGCTGTGTCTGTGTCCCGACTCCCTGCTATAGCACCTGGCGGCGGCGCCCCGGGCTAAGCGACAGGTGGAGCCTACCTGGAGGAGGCACCGAGTGAGGCAGAATTTAGAATTGTTCCTCGTACACGCTTGGCAGGGTCGCATCGTCAGATGGATGCAGAGCAATCTGCAGAGCCCCAGACCTGGTAAGTGAAATACTGTCACTGGCTGAGATTACATTATCGCAGATTTGCATGTAAATGTATTTAGTGTATAAAGACTGATCTGTCCACATACCGAGGGGTCGGTTCCCCCTCCCCCCCTTCATAGGCTGCATTGATAGGCACTGATGAGGCTGCATTGATGGGCACTGATACGGCTGTATTGATGGGCACTGGTAGGTTGCATTGATGGGCGCTGGTGAGGCTGCATTTGATTGGCGCTGGTGAGGCTGCATTGATGGGCACTGGTAGGTTGCATTGATGGGTGCTGGTGAGGCTGCATTTGATGGGCGCTAGTGAGGCTGCATTGATGGGCGCTGGTGAGGCTGCATTGATGGGCGCTGGTGAGGCTGCATTGATGGGCACTGGTGAGGCTGCATTGATTGGTGCTGGTGAGGCTGCATTTAATGGGTGCTGGTGAGGCTGCATTTAATGGGTGCTGGTGAGGCTGCATTTAATGGGTGCTGGTGAGGCTGCATTGATGGGTGCTGGTGAGGCTGCATTGATGGGTGCTGGCGAGGCTGCATTGATGGGCGCTGGTGAGGCTGCATTGATAGGCACTGGAAGGCTGCATTGATGGGCGCTGGTGAGGCTGCATTTAATGGGTGCCGGTGAGGCTGCATTTATGGGCACTGGTAAGCTGTATTGATTGGTGCTTGTGAGGCTGCATTTGATGGGCACTTCATTAAAAAGGTGGGGTTACACGGGCAGAGAAAAGAGGATGGGGACAGGGGTGGAGCCTAGGGGGCGGAAAATTAGGTTTCGCCTAGGGTGTCAAAAATCCTTGCACCAGCCCTGGCAGTACCAGCCAGCAGTACCCGCCAGCAGTACCAGCCAGCAGTACCAGCCAGTAGTATCCGCCAGCAGTATCTACTAGCAGTACCTGCCAGCAGTACCTGCCAGCAGTACCAGCCAGCAGTACCCGCCAGCAGTACCAGCCAGTAGTATCCGCCAGCAGTTCCAGCCAGCAGTATCCACTAGCAGTACCCGCCAGCAGTACCAGCCAGCAGTACCCGCCAGCAGTACCAGCCAGTAGTATCCGCCAGCAGTTCCAGCCAGCAGTATCCACTAGCAGTACCCGCCAGCAGTACCAGCCAGCAGTACCCGCCAGCAGTACCAGCCAGTAGTATCCGCCAGCAGTTCCAGCCATCAGTATCCACTAGCTGTACCGGCCAGCAGTACCAGCCAACAGTACCCTCCAGCAGTATCCGCCAGCAGTTCCAGCCAGCAGTATCCACTAGCAGTACCCACCAGCAGTACCAGCCAGCAGTACCCACCAGCTGTATCCGCCAGCAGTACCCGCCAGCAGTACCAGCCAGCAGTACCAGCCAGCAGTGCCAGGAAGCAGTACCCGCCAGCAGTATCCGCTAGCAGTACCAGGAAGCAGTACCCACTAGAAGTACCTGCCAGCAGTACCAGCCAACAGTACCCGCCAGCAGTATCCGCCAGCAGTATCCGCCAGCAGTACCATCCAGCAGTACCCGCTAGCAGTACCAGTGAATCCACCGCAGAGACCACTTTTATCTTGAAGCGGAAAAAGAGGATACCGGGGTTATGGTAGCTAGCTGCTGCCATACTAACGATATTCCTCTTCAAAGTACCGACATACAACGACGGCAGGCGGTCCGGAAGTGGTCAAAATAAAAAATAAATACTAATTTATTATAGAATCTAAAATCTTATACTACATATTGGAACTATGTACAAATAGTATAACCAAGGAAATAAAAGTTCTTCCACCAGAACTATATAAAGGGTTTCCATTTCTAACGATCGTCATTCCCCGACTATGGATACATTTTGTGTCAGATTGAAGAGTAAATAGAAGGAGGCCAGGCGGGCCGCATACCATCTGTGGATGCCCCATCATCTCATCTCAGGTCTCATTTATTATCAGAGTGCCCAGCGGAGCCTCCGAGATGACCTGTTTTCAGGTAATAAATGAACGCCATTCTACGTCTATGCCATTATTACATCTGTGCTGCTCAGTCATGCAGTCTCCCTCTACATATTTTCATGACCTAATTTGCATGTACAATAGGTTAAGAAAGAAGAAAAAAAAAAAGCGTCACAAGTAACAAATGAATGTCACACGCGTTTTCACGCTGACACACCGAGGGCCCCACCCCCCATTTACTAAGTATGATACATAGATAAGTGCACTTGAGAGTTTACTAGATTGCTGATCCTGGGGGGGGGACCCGGTTGCCTTGGAGGATCAAGTAGGAAATTTTTCCCTGGTGGAGCAAATTGGAGCACATCTGACTATGGTATTAAATATGCCTTGTTACTGCTATTCCAAAAACCCCACCCTTCCCGTAGTGACCACACCACACAAAGTTGGAGTTAAATTGGCCATAGCAGCCTTTTTATTAACAGATATAAAAAAACAATAATTCACATATCAATAACATAAAAAACCAGACCAGACCAGTGGTGGCCCATGCATTGTGGGCGCACGGGCGCCGCCCCCCCCCCCCCCCATCCATGCACCCGGCCCCTTTCTGGACGCCGGACGTATGGGATCCTATAGCGGGGGCGGGAGGGGGTTGTACTTTTTGAAGCACCTGATTAGAGCCAGAGTCTCTAATAGGCTTCAAAATAGGGCGGGCTCAGGATGCAGAGAGTGCGCCCTGATCCCACCCAATTGTGTGACGATAGCGAATTAATTTTCGCTATTTTCACACTAACCTTCCTCCCCGCCAATCAGGAGGCAGGGCGTCAGACCTGTTTTCTGATTGGCCAAAGCGCCAGGCCATCCTATTGGATGCCTGATGCTTAGGAAGAGGAGCAGGGGAGACACACACTGGAGCGGAGGTTGCCGCCGCTCTGGTGCACTTGGAGAGGAGCTGCTGCGGTAAGTGCCAGGGTCTGTCAGAGCCAAGCCCGTGTGGGGGGGGGGGGTTGGGGTTGCTGCCAGAGGTGCAATCCCCGCGAGTCGGGGAGGGTCAGTGGGCATAGTGGCTGCATATGATGGGCACAGTGACTGTTTGGTGGGCACAGTGGCTGTATTTGGTGGGCACAGCCGCAACCTCCAGCCGCAAAAACCACCAACTCGGAAACTGGCAGGTACACATCCACCAACTGGGAGCCGTACCTCAGATGGGTCCCTACACCATACCTTTGGTGCCCATATGAACCTAAAAAGAACCTTGCACCCCGCCACCACCACATCTGGCTAAAACAACCCCCAATTCCTTAACCGGCAAAAAAAAACAAAACACCATATTCAGGGCGGGAGGGGGGGAAGTTGTTCTACTCTGCTCTCCGACTGTAGCCCTTCTGGTCTACTGACTAATTCCCCCCTTTGCTCCACCCAGCTCAAACCCCGCCCCCAACAGCCTGATAACCTATCCTGCAGCATCCCCCAAATGCTCTTAATCCTTGCAACAAGCCCCTTTAACCCCTGTCATGCCGGCCCTGCATCTATTGCTTTCTTCATTTTCTACGGGCCTCTCTTTACGGCCCATTCACATTTCTCTTGGCCATTGTGGTGTATTAACCCCGTGCAATGGCGCCAAACAACGTCAACTTCACTATCCAAAGGCGACGCTTTAAAAGCCTTTACAGGTTACCCCTTTATATCTGCAGATGAGGTCTGGTGCTAGAATTACTGCCCATGATCTGACGTTTGCGGCGATACCTCACATGTGTGGGACGATCACTGTTTGTGTGCATGTGTGACCGACACGCGCTCGTCTTTGCAAGCTAGCTTGGGGGGGGGGGCATTTTATGGGCACAGTGACAGCATTCGATAGCACAGTGGCAGCATTTGATGGGCACAGTGACAGCATTCGATGGCACAGTGGCAGCATTCGATGGGCACAGTGGCAGCATTTGATGGGCACAGTGGCAGCATTCGATGGCACAGTGGCAGCATTTGATGGGCAAAGTGTCAGCTTTTGATGGCAAAGTGTCAGCATTTGATGGGCACAGCGGCAGCATTTGATGGCACAGTGTCAGCATTTGATGGGCACAGCGGCAGCATTTGATGGCACAGTGGCAGCATTTGATGGGCACAGTGGCAGCATTTGATGGGCACAGTGGCAGCATTTGATGGGCACAGTGGCTGCGAATGATGGGCTCAGTGGCTGTGTTTGATGGGCTCAGTGGCTGTGTTTGATGGGCACAGTGGCTGCGTTTGATGGCACAGAGGCTGACATTTATGGGCACAGTAGCAGCATTTGATGGGCACAGTGGCTGCGAATGATGGGCACAGTGGCTGTGTTTGATGGGCACAGTGGCTACATTTGATGGGCACAGTGGCAGCATTTGATGGGCACAGTGGCTGCGAATGATGGGCACAGTGGCTGTGTTTGATGGGCACAGTGGCTATGTTTGATGGCACAGTGGCTGCAATTGATGGACACAGTGGCTGCGTTTGATGGGTACAGTGAATGATTTACTAAAACTGTTGAGTGCAAAATCTGATGCAGCTGTGCACGGTAGCCAATTAGCTTCTAACTTCAGCTTGTTCAATTAAGCTTTGGCAATAAAACCTGGAAGCTGATTGGTTTCTATGCAGAGCTGCACCAGATTTTGCACTCTCCAGTTTTAGTAAATCAACTCCATAGTGTATATTAAAAACGAGCAGTGAAGCAGCAAAGCACTCTGTGCCCCGGAAGAAGCCATTTATGGTGAAACACATTGGGGGAGCCTTGTGCTAATGTTACCCCGAAAGCAGAAGTGACAGAGTTTTAGCCTTGTATGCCGGCCGGACTTTTTTGTAATGTGCAGTTGTCTACATTTGTATACATATACACTGTTATATTATGAAAAAATATGTTTGAAAAGTTCTTTGAATTAATGAAAGTCAAAAAAAATATATATAAATATTCTCATAAGTCCAATTGATGGTACTGGATGCTCAAGTGAATCAAAATGGAAAGAACAACAAATGATAAGTAGAATGCTTACCAGATGGTAAGTCAAATAAAGCAAGTGGCTTAAACCCAGCCTGGGCCTTTAAGGAACCAATCCCGGTAAATTTGTGCAGATTCCACTCATGAAAAAAAGGACGTGGATTCACGAAGATTCAACCCAAAAATTTTTTTTTAAACAACATAGCGTAATACTGACAACAAATGTGAAAAAAGAAAAAAAGAAAAAAGGAAGACACTCACATAGTGATAAATCATATACAAATCATAAAAAACACCACGTGTCTATGGACACAAATAGGGCCTCTATGTGAGTGACATGCAATCATGCAGGTAATGAGTAATGTCCTAATAAAATAATATATACACCATCACCTTGCAAAGATTCTGCTTACCAGATGTATTTAAACAAATGTGTGTGGATATCGATAAACCGAACGGTATTAGTGAAGGGGTTTCAAACGTGTAGCAAACCACATAAAATTCCTGCTTACTAGATGAAAAACTTTGAATGAGCAAACTAACACAGCCTAAGGGAAAAACGCCTCCTTGCATAGAAGGATGTAGACCTTTTTTCATCATGCCAGACACGTCCGAAGCTCCGCGATACCCATATTTTAAAAGATATGGCAAGATAGTGTGATACCTTTTAAACTTTTTTATTTTAAAACGGAATGACACTTACAGTATAGAAGAAGATAAAAGCAATGCCGGCCGGAAAACAAACAGACTCCCATCCTCAATGGGGCGATGTGGTGACGTCAGCATGTACCTTCCAGACGCGTTTCGTCATAAGGTGACGTTTTCACCTTATGACGAATGTAAGTGCAATATAGTATATTAAAGTTGCATTTTAACATTTTTACACTATGTGGAGGGTTTTGTGTTTCCTCTGAGAGTCTTAGCAATGGGAATCGCAGCAGCTATGAGATTCCTTGGATCCCTTGTACATGGTGGGCTGGATTGGATGCAGATGGTGAATGGCGACATGATCTGGATATATTGAGCACAAGTGATTTTTTTACTTTTCTTTTCATAGAGGGTCAAATTTTAGCTGGTAAGCTTACATCTATTTTTGGTGGTGTAGCTGCTCAGTTGGATTCTTTCTGCCCCCCCATGTGTGGAGGATCTGTGTGGAGAGCGGGGAAGGGGCTGGTAAATATTTAATTTACCGGGGGAAAAGCAAAAAAGAGAGGCGCCTCTGGGTGCAGACTAAAAACAAAGGTTTATTTCATAAAAAAGGTTTGTGTGAATAAATTTGAAGTCTTGTTCCGTATCTGTGTGCGCTGTGTGCATGCGCATTTTCGCGTACGCAGACATGCGCACACATGTGCTACAATAATTTTAAATAAGAACCTTTAGCAAATTATCACTAATTTAGTGATAATTAGAATTGTTTGCCTCTTTTTTAATCAATTATTTATTAACTGTATGTGTTTTTTTACATAAGGTCTGATTTGTGTGTGATGGAGAGATACATGCCCATTCTTTTTTCTCTCCGCCTTTCCCTCTCCTTCCCCTCCCCCCCCCCTTTTTTTCCCCCCAACCCCCCCCCCCCCTTTACCCGTCCTTCCAGTTCCATTAGATTTTTTCCTTATTATAATCATAATCATATGTGCCTGTATATATTCTTTTCCCCTCCCCCTCCCCTCCCCCCTTTCCCTCCAGTTCTATTTTTCATATGGAACTGTATATGTTTATGTATACGTATATGTATAGATATATGTATATGCTTATCCCCCCCCCTCCCCCCCCCCCCCCCCCAGATTGATATTCATGTATATATCAACAGACATCTATATATATTTTTTACATACAATTATCATTTTCCATTTTTTATTTATTTATTATTTAATTATTTTTCTATTAATTATTTATTATAATATTTTTTTATATTTTATTTTTTATTATTTATTTTTATAATAATTTTTTTCATTCATAAATTCTTTACATATTCTTACCATTATTACCATTTTCATCTTATCTCCTCCATCCCAATTCTTTTTTTACATCATTTTTCTTTTCTTCTCTTCACATAACTGCTTCCCCATCATTGTCATGCTTTTTACACTTAACTGCTGACACTTACACTTTATACTCCACTGCTGACACTTCTTGATCGTTCCTCTAGGTCACTTCCTGTTTTTTCCCGGTCCCGCCCCTCCCCTTCCTCACCCACACCAATCACCACAATCTCTGGTTGTCTTAAACCGCCCTATCCCATCCATCCTCAGCCTGATGAAGGGGCGCGGCTGTCACGTCATCACAGCCCGTACGCCCTGCAACGCGTCGCTCGACACATGACGTCATCACTCCTCGTCGGATGTTTACAGTCTTCCATGCTCTCGGCCTAGTACTGTGACCTGTCACCGCTGCGGCCGGCCTCACATCTCAGCGGTACCTCTCCTCACACACAGGCAGAGCCCCCTGCTAGGAGTTGATTTTGACTGTCTTGTACCTTTGATGGATGATGTCCCTCTCTGTATTGATCACTACTTTATGCCTACTGACGACCTTCCAAATGTGAGTTTGATGATCATTACTTTTTTATGAAATAAACCTTTGTTTTTAGTCTGCACCCAGAGGCGCCTCTCTTTTTTGCTTTTCCTCAGGACTGGAATGTGGTTTCACTTCTTGATGAAGGCAGCCCTGCTCGTGGACCTATCATGATAAACTGGACCCTTGAAATCCTTATGTTCACATGACAGTGAGACCTTACCCTATATATGTTAATGAGATATTCAATTTCTCCACTTTGGACATATACATGTGGACATTATCTATCCATTTAATGTAATGTGAGACTGGAAAGATTTCAGTTTGTTCCCCATCCCTCTGTTCTTACTATTGTTGTTATTGTTGTCATCACCAGTTTTTGCGCCTTCACTTGCATATAATTTAATTTACCGGCCCCTTCCTTTTCTTAATGAGCACAGTGAGTGATCGGTACAGGAAAACATGAAAGAGAGGGATTAAGGGAAAATAAAACTGATATGAGGGAATCGAAAAGGACAGAAGTGCGGTTCACTTTGGCATTTCCCCACTTTTCTTCCTGAATGGGGTCCCCAACAAAGCCCTGGGTGCATTAGGACCCTATCAATGTCCCCGGCAGTGAACTCAATTTGGCAGAGGTCATTAGGAAACAGCAAAGTGAGGAAAGGAAATTGTAAAAAATATGGAAATTGCAAAAAAAACAAATGCCACTAAATTCCCCTCAGAACATCATCTTTTTTTTAGGCCATCAGACAAGCAGTTAATTCACATTTGTTGTGTGCCAGCTACTTTGGAGCAATTTTTGAGCAACTATGGAGGGCAACGTCCAATACTCCATCATGAGCAGTGTTCACTTGTACATTCCCCAAATGTTCTCCCTTGGTGGGGTGCACAACAGTGCCCTGGGTCCATTAGGACTCTACCAAGGTCCTTTCCTGTTCTTAATTGAGAAACAGTTACAGGTGGAAGTTCTAATAAGAAAACCCAGCACTACTTAATTCCATTTGGAACTTCATAGGTTTATATTTTTTCACAGGGACCATTTCCACCTTGGAGGACATGCAGTTAATTGACAGTTGACGTGCGTTTGGAGCAATTTATGAGCAGCTGGGATAAAATGGCAGCAAGAAGATGTGGGGGTTATGTCCAATACTCCATCATGAGCACTGTTCACTTGGCAATTCCCCAAATTTTCCCCCTTGGTGGGGTGCCCAATGGTCATCTGTGCCCCTTAGGGCCCTATCAACGTGTCAGTCTTTCAGCCCAATTCAATGTGGCCACAGAGGTCATTAGGAAAACAGCAAAGTACTCCATCAGGAGCACTGTTCTCTTTGGCATTCCCCAAATTTGCTCCATTGCTGGGGTTCCCAACAGTGCCCTGGGTCCAAGAGGACTCTATCAATGTTCCTGCCAGTTAGCACAATTCATTGTAGCCATAGATGTCCAATACTCCATCACAAGCGCTGTTCCCTATGGCATTCCCCAACTTTTCTCCCTTAGTGGGTTGCCTAGTGATGCCCTGGGTCCATTAGGATCCTATTAACATCCTTGGCTGTTTGCTCAATTCAAAATAGCTGCAATGGCAATTAGGAGAAGACAAAGTGAGGTATCGTGCAAAAAAGTAACAAGAATTAAGAAAATATGTTATGCAATAGGCGGAAACTGTAAAAAGTAAACCCAACGCCACTATATTTGATTTAAAGCATTGTCGTTTTTTTTTTTTTTTAATAAAGAGGCCATCTTCACCTCTGGCATAGATGAAGACCAATACTCCATCAGAAGTGCTGTTCACATTGGCACGCCCCACCTTTTCTTCCTTGGGGTGGTCAGTTGTGCCCTAGGTCCATTATGACCCTATCAACATCCAACGTAGCCAAAAACATCCAAGCCTCCATCTTGCTGTTCACTTTGGCACCCCCCACCTTTTCTTCCTTGGGGTGATCAGTTGTGCCCTAGGTCCATTATGACCCTATCAACATTCAACATAGCCAAAGACATCCAAGTCTCCATCTTGCTGTTCACTTTGGCATTGCCCAACTTTTCTTCCTTGGTTGAGACCATCTCCACTCCCGGCAGGCAAGCAGGTCATTTATATTGTGTGTCATTTACATTGGAGCAATTTTTGAGCAGCTTCAATAAAATTGCAAGGAGAGGATATGGGGATGATGTCCAGTACTCCATTACGAGTGCTGATCACCATGGCATTTCCCAGGTTTTCTACCTTAGTGGGGTGCCCAACAGTGCCCTGGGTCCATTAGGGCCCAAGCAACATCCCTGCCAGTTAGCCCAATTCGACATAGCTGCCGAGGCCCTAAGGAAAAATTAAGAATCATGCAAAAAAAGGTAACAAAAATGGAGAAAATATGTTATACAGTAGGTGGAAACTGTAAAAAGTAAACCCAATGCCACTAAATTTAATTTACAGCATTGTAGGTTTTTTTTTTTTTAAAGAGGCCATCTTCACCTCTGGCAGAGATGATGACCAATACTCCATCAGAAGTGCTGTTCACATTTGCACCGCCCACCTTTTCTTCCTTGGGGTGGTCAGTGGTGCCCTAGGTCCATTATGACCATATCAACTTCCAATGTAGCCAAAGACATCCAAGTCTCCATCTTGTTGTTCACTTTGGCAACCACCACCTTTTCTTCCTTGGGGTGGTCAGTGGTGGCCTAGGTCCATTATGGCCCTTCCAACATCCAACATAGCCAAAGATATCCAAGTCTCCATCTTGCTGTTCACATTGGCACCCTCCACCTTTTCTTCCTTGGGGTGGTCAGTGGTGCCCTAGGTCATTATGACCCTATCAACATCCAATGTAGCCAAAGACATCCAAGTCTCCATCTTGCTGTTCACTTTGGCATTGCCCAACTTTTCTTTCTTGGTTGATACCATCTCCACTCCCGGCAGGCAAGCAGGTCATTTATATTGTGTGTCATTTACTTTGGAGCAATTTTTGAGCAGCTTGAATAAAATTGCAAGGAGAGGAAGAGGCCATCTGCACCTCTGGCAGAGATGATGACCAATACTCCATCAGAAGTGCTGTTCACATTGGCACCCCCCACCTTTTCTTCCTTGGGGTGGTCAGTGGTGCCCTAGGTCCATTATGACCATATCAACATCCAATGTAGCCAAAGACATCCAAGTCTCCATCTTGTTGTTCACATTGGCACCCCCCACCTTTACTTCCTTGGGGTGGTCAGTGGTGCCCTAGGTCCATTATGGCCCCATCAACATCCAACATAGCCAAAGACATCCAAGTCTCCATCTTGTTGTTCACATTGGCACCCTCCACCTTTTCTTCCTTGGGGTGGTCAGTGGTGCCCTAGGTCATTATGACCCTATCAACATCCAATGAAGCCAAAGACATCCAAGTCTTCATCTTGCTGTTCACTTTGGCATTGCCCAACTTTTCTTTCTTGGTTGAGACCATCTCCACTCCCGGCAGGCAAGCAGGTAATTTATATTGTGTGTCATTTACTTTGGAGCAATTTTTGAGCAGCTTCAATAAAATTGCAAGGAGAGGATATGGGGATGATGTCCAGTACTCCATTATGAGTGCTGTTCACCATGGCATTTCCCAGGTCTTCTACCTTAGTGGTGTGCCCAACAGTGCCCTGGGTCCATTAGGACCCAAGCAACATGCCTGCCAGTTAGCCCAATTCGACATAGCTGCCAAGGCCCTAAGGAAAAATTAAGAATCATGCAAAAAAAGATAACAAAAATGGAGAAAATATGTTATACAGTAGGTGGAAACTGTAAAAAGTAAACCCAATGCCACTAAATTTAATTTACAGCATTGTAGGTTTTTTTTTTTTTAAAGAGGCCATCTTCACCTCTGGCAGAGATGATGACCAATACTCCATCAGAAGTGCTGTTCACATTGGCACCCCCCACCTTTTCTTCCTTGGGGTGGTCAGTGGTGCCTTAGGTCCATTATGACCATATCAACATCCAACATAGCCAAAGACATCCAAGTCGCCATCTTGCTGTTCACTTTGGCATTGCCCAACTTTTCTTCCTTGGTTGAGACCATCTCCACTCCCGGCAGGCAAGCAGGTCATTTATATTGTGTGTCAACATCCCTGCCAGTTAGCCCAATTCGGCCTAGCTGCAGAGGCCATAAGGAAAAATTAAGAATCATGCAAGAAAAAGGTAACAAAAATGGAGAAAAAATGTTCCATATGGAAATTGTACAAAGAAAACCCAGCGCCATTAAATTCTATTCTGTACATGGTAGGTTTATATTTTCACAGTGGCCGTCCTCCACCTTCGGCGGACAAGCAGTTAATTCCCATTTGTTGTGTGTCAGTTACTTTGGAGCAATTTATGAGCAGCTGGAATAAAATTGCAAGGAGAGGATGTGGGGACGACGTCCAATACTCCATCACTGCCCATTATATGAAGCATAACCTGTTGCTTTTCCCCAAAAGATTATGCATCCTGCTCGAGTGATACAGTCTTCGTCTCCTCAATGTCATTTCTCAGGGCTGCTGAGTGCGCGTGTCACGGCGGGCGAGTGCCGTGTTCATTATACGGGGGAAAACAGAGAGACTCTGTGAATGTCGCATCACCCCGTGTACGCCATCAAAGCTTGCTCCGCAGGGCAGCCCTGTCTGTATTATCTTTATTATCTAATTACATACATTTAACCTACAGTACATGGAACAAGGGGGGGGGGGGATCAGTGTCTGCTAAGTGCAGGATGAACTCTGAGCGGTATATTACATGTTTCTGAGCACAAAACCTGCCAAACGTGTAATGGTCACCGACTCATTGCCGAGGAATTGCAGTGGAGTGATATTTGCAGAGGCCTAGTGGAAAGAATCAGAACCCTTGCGTACATTCTAAGCATGGGTCCCTCTAATCTGAGTATAAAACTGTTTAACGGCAGTGCTCAGGTCCCATCATTAAATTTAAAGTTGAATTTCAGGATGAACCCCCAATTTACACCCATACCTACCTGTCCCATGAGGGAAAAAAAAGAAGATATATATATATAGATAGATAGATAGATAGATAGATAGATAGATATAGATATATCTCTATATCTATATCTATCTATCTATATATATATATATACTGTATATGTTAGAAATCATGGGGCTTCGGATGGGGACCCCAACCCTGCCTACAACCCCAACCGCCTGGGGTGCAGTGGAACATTGGCACTGACTTTATCCTCCTACGCCACAAAAAATTAAAAAAAAGTCCTCTACTGTTCCCACCTCCTGGGCCCCACTGTTGACCTGATGGGGCCCAAGGAAAGGTAATTTAAGCTCTGGTAAGCAAGTAGGAATGGGTGTGGTCTAGTAAAATCCATTCAGTGGTGGCCCATCTATTAGGGGCGCCACCCCCCCCCCAATCCATGTGTCCTGTCCCCTAATCTACATGCGGGGCGCCGGACGCATGGATTTGAATGTTTTGGGTTTTTTTTTGAAGCACGCGATTAGAGCCTGAAGCTCTAATTGGCTTCAAAAAGGGGTGAGCTCCACCCACTGGTGTGACAATAGCGAATTAATATTCGCTATTGTCTTCCTGATTCTCTTCCCGGCCAATCAGGAAGCAGTTCCTGAAACCCGATTGGCCAGGGAGTCTTAGGACTCCCGGCCAATTTGGTCTCAGTCACTTCCTGTTCAGCCTGGAGGAGAAGCGATGGCCCCAGAGCGAGGAACTGCAGCCCAGATCCATGTCTGCCTGATCTGCCTCCTTCCTAGGTAAGGAGGCCTCTGATTGCTGCTGCATTCCCGTCCATCTCCTGCACGGGGGGTTGGCGTTGGTTGCCCCCCCCCCCAAAAAAAAATTTCAGCACCAGCTGCCACTGAATCCATTTAATAATTTAGGCAAAAATTTACAATAAAACTGCCCTGGGCCCCCCTGTTTAGCTGATGGGGCCTGGGCTCAGTACTACTGGAGCTGTTGTACTGCCTTATCAGCGGCCCCTTTATATATATAGATATATAATATATAGAGATATATATATATCTATATATATATATAGAGAGAGAGAGAGAGATATATATCTATATATACATATATATATATATATATATATATACAGTTGTGCTCATAAGTTTACATACCCTGGCAGAATTTATGATTTCTTGGCCATTTTTCAGAAAATCTGAATGAGAACACAAAACTTTTCTTTCACTCATGGTTAGTGTTTGGCTGAAGCCATTTATTATCAATCAACTGTGTTTACTCTCTTTAAATCATAATGACAGCAGAAACTACCCAAATGACCCTGATCAAAAATTTACATACCCCAGTTCTTAATGTGTATTGCCCCTTTTAACATCAATGACATCTTGAAGTCTTTTGTGGTATTTGTGGATGAGGCTCTTTATCTTCTCAGATGGTAAAGCTGCCCATTCCTCTTGGCAAAAAGCCTCCAGTTCCTGTAAATTCTTGGGCTTTCTTGCATGAACTGCACATTTTGAGATCTCCCCAGAGTGGCTCAATGATATTGAGGTCAGGAGACTGAGATGGCCACTCCAGAACCTTCACTTTATTCTGCTGTCGCCAATGACAGGTCAACTTGGCCTTGTGTTTTGGATCATTGTCATGTTGGAATGTCCAAGTACATCTCATGCACAGCTTCCCGGCTGATGAATGTAAATGTTCCTCAAAGTCTTTTTTGATAACATACTGCATTCATCTTGCCATCAATTTTGACCAAATTTCCTGTGCCTTTGTAGCTCACATATCCCCAAAACATCAGTGATCCACCTCCGTGTTTCACAGTAGGAATGGTGAACCTTTCATCATAGGCCTTGTTGACTCCTCTCCAAATGTAGAGTTTATGGTTGTGGCCAAAAAGCTAAATTTTGGTCTCATCACTCCAAATGACTTTGTGCCAGAAGGTTTGAGGCTTGTCTCTGTGCTGTTTGGCGTATTGTAAGCGGGATACTTTGTGGTATTCGCGTAGTAATGGATGTCTTCTGGCGACTCGACCATGCAGCTCATCTTTCTTCAAGTGCCTCCTTATTGTGCATCTTGAAACAGCCACACCACATGTTTTCAGAGAGTCCTGTTTTTCACCTGAAGTTATTTGTGGGATTTTCTTTGCATCAATTGCAAACAATTTTCCTGGCAGTTGTGGCTGAAATTTTAGTTGGTCTACCTGACTGTGGTTTGGTTCCAACAGAAGCCCTCAGTTTCCACTTCCCTTTCCTGTTTTATACAGTTCAACTACCTTTTCCCGCAGATATTTTGACAATTATTTTGCTTTCCCCATGACTCAGAGTCCAGAAACGTCAGTGCAGCACTGGATGAAAGATGCAAGGGTCTGTCAGGAGTCCAGAAACTCCTTGACCTTTTATACACACACACTAATTACAAGCAAACAGATCACATGTGAGGATGGTTACCTTTAATAGCCATTCAAACCCCTTTGTGTCAACTTGTGTGCATGTTATCAGGCCAAAATTACCAGGGTATGTAAACTTTTGATCAGGGTCATTTGGGTATTTTCTGCTGTCATTATGATTTAAAAAGAGTAAACACAGTTGATAATAAATGGCTTCAGCAGCCAAACACCAACCATGAGTGAAAGAAAAGTTTTTGTGTTATCATTCATATTCTCTGAAAAATGGTCAAGAAATCATAAATTCTGCCAGGGTATGTAAACTTATGAGCACAACTGTACATATATATATATATGATTTCCCCCCACAAGCATAAATTCCCCCTCCTTCCAGTGCGATTCTTTGCCCCCAAATCCCCCCAACACAAATAGAGCCCAGGACAAACATGCCAAACTGCGCCCCCTCCCCCCCAAGATGCAAGATGTCAGCAAAATTCCCCCCCCCCAAATAAAAAAATGAAATAGAGTATTAATCGGCATGATTTCCCCCCAAGCATAAATCCCCCCTCCTCCCAGTGCAAATCATTGCCCCCCCATCCCCCAAATCCCCCCAGCACAAATAGAGCCCAGCAAACATGCCAAACTATGCCCCCCCCCCCCCCAAGATGTATGAGCATTAAGCGTCAGCAAACCCCCCCCTCAAAAAAAATAAATAAAAATTGAGCACTAATCTGCGTAATTTCCCCCCAACCATAAATTCCCCCTCCTTTCAGTGCAATTATTTGCCCCCTCATCCCCCAAATCGCCCCGGCACAAATAGAGCCCAGGGCAAACATGCCAAACTGCGCCCCCCCCAAGATGCATGAGTATTAAGTGTCAGCAAAAATGCCCACCCCCCAAAAATAAAATTAAGCACTAATCTGCATGATTTTCCCCCAAGCATATATTTCCTCTCCTCCCAGTGCAAATTTTTACCCCCTCATCCCCCAAATACCCCCAGCACAAATACCTCCTCCCCCCCAAAAACATCCCCTGTCCTAGTACAAGTCCTCTACCCCTAAAATATCCTCTGCAACTACACACCCTTTCCTCCTCCCATTCCTTCCGGCACAAATCCCCCCCCCCCCACCAAAATACCCCCCCAATCTTCCCCCCCAAAAAAATAATTTTCTTTTAGCACATTCACCCCCCACCACATCACCTCCTCTAGTACAAAGCCCCCCAAGCAGCACAAATCCTCTTTCCCCACCCCCCTCCCAACGCAGATACCCATAAATCACCACTCTTAGCACACTCCCCCAAATTCCCCCTTTCCAACACAAACCCCCCCAATCTCCTCATTGTGCCCTCCCACCTCACATGATGACCCAGTGCCCAGGGCAGCTCCCCCCCCCCCCCTGCCCACCCCCTGTCCCGACCTTGATAGGACGGCCCTTAAGTGGTTATAAAGGAGCTGGGATCTTTTAAGAAAACGATTCTGTAACACGATCGGCATATGTACAGCTCACGTTCTTCCCAGACGCATCCATAATCCAACCAGCCTGAGTTTATTTTGACAACGAGATATCAAGAAAACGAAGAAACAAAAACACAAAAAAAGAGAGACATATGTCTATTTTTTTTTTTTTTGTAAAAATTCTCCCGTCTCTGCTGGTGCGAAAAGCTCCATCGTATGTAATTGTTTGAAAACACCAGCCTGCTGCTTTTTCCGCTCGTCCTGGAAATGAAATTCATTCGACGGCCTCGCTAATAAGTCTAAAAAATTGCCAATGAAAGCATAATCTCAGATTTAAGTTAACATGCTTTCTCATTAAAAAAAAAAAAAGGCTAAAACAACCAGGAATACAGAAGAGAGCCGCGGACATAATGTTTAATGCTTAATTTCACAGGAATCTCAGCATGATCGGAATAAATTACGCTGACAATACAACAATCTAAATGATAAATCAACACCGCCATTTTGGTGATATATAGGATTAAATGTAAATAATACCCGGCTCTGCTAATTGGCCTGCTACCTGGCAACAAATAAGTAGGTGAGATATTACTGTGCACGGGTGCTGTGCTCCTCCGTTCCCTAATCATTAGGCTTTTCTTACTTGTAAGCGGAATCTTCTCTTTTATGATTATAGACAGCCAGGGCGCGCGGGTTATCGCTGCGGCATGGTCGGGCAAATCCAATATGCGGCTTTTTATTTATTTTTTCATTCATAGATGACGTCCTCGAGAATCTGTTCGATCTAAAACTGGCTACAAGGCCTACCTTGACCGTGCCTGCCTTGGGCCTCTTTTTTTCTTAACATGGATGGTCCCAGACATAAGATTATGGTTGCTTTTCCCAGTTTTAAACCCGAAAAAAGAGGCCCAAGGCAGGCATAGGCATGGGGCACAGTCCCGTACATCGGATTTTTGATTGCTTTTCCCAGTTTTAAACCCAAAACCCATAAACCCAATTAATTATCATAAACCTAAGCAACCATAATCCAGTTTTAAACCCAATATAAGCCATGACCAATCCATGGTGGATTGGGCTCAGTTCCGTACATACGATTATCATTGTTTTTATCATTGTTTTTCCCAGTTTTTTTGTTTTTTTTCCCTGCTACCTAGGTACAAGAGGCCCAACGTAGGTGTGGGCATTGGGCAAAGTCCTGTACATAGGATTATGGTTGCTTGGGTTTATGGTTATTATTGGGTTATTTGGTTTATGGTTATTGGGTTTTAAACTGGGAACAGTAACCATAATCCTATGTACGGGTCTGTGCCCAATGCCCATGCCTGCCTTGGGCCTCTTTTTTCTTAACATGGATGGTCCCAGACATAAGATTATGGTTGCTTTTCCCAGTTTTAAACCCAATAACCATAAACCAATAACCCAATAATAACCATAAACCATAATCCTATGTACAGGACTGTCCAGTCCCTGCTACCCATGTGAAAGAGGCCCAACGTAGGTGTGGGCATTGGGCAAAGTCCTGTAAATAGGATTATGGTTGCTTGGGTTTTTGGTTATTATTGGGTTATTTGGTTTATGGTTATTGGGTTTTAAACTGGGAACATCAAACATAATCCTATGTACTGGTCTGTGCCCAATGCCCATGCCTGCCTTGGGCCTCTTTCACATGGGTGGCAGGGACTGGATAGTACCATACATAGGATTATGGTTGCTTGGTTTTATGATTATTGCGTTTATGGTTATTATTGGGCTGTTGGGTTTATGGGCATTGGGTTTAAAACTGGGAAAACCAACCATATTCTTATGCTTGGAACCATCCATATGAAAGAGGCCCAAGGGAGGCGTGGGCATTGAGCATAGCTCTGTACATTGGATCATGGTTGCTTTTCCCAGTTTTTAACCCAATATAACCCCTTTCCGCCGCAAGATTTTGTTCTTTAAGTGAGCTGTAAAGCACAAGGCTGGTTGGTTTGGCTCCTAGTCAATCAACACTGTGATTCGCTGCACTTTGATGACATCATCAGAGCCTGTACCGCCAGTTCCTGATTATCTGTAGTTGACTGTGCCTTTGGAGCACCCCCCCAGAACAACAAAGCGACACATACTATATATATACTTGTCATGCTTCTGCCTATATATGTGTAAGGCTATCGAAAGGCATTAATAAAATCAATCAACGCACTGGGTTAATACTGTTGTGCTCCGCTTAAGGTAGATATAGTAGTAGTAGTGTATATATATATAATACCAAAAGTATTGGGGCGCCTGCCTTTACATGCAAATGGACTTTAATGGAATCCCAGTCTTAGTCTGTAGGGTTTAATATTGAGTTGGCCCACCCTTTGCAGCTATAACAACTTCAACTCTTCTGGGAAGGCCGTCCACAAGGTTTAGGAGGGTGTCTATGGGAATGTTTGACCATTCTTCCAGAAGCACATTTGTGAGGTCAGGCACTGATGTTGGATGAGAAGGCCTGGATCGCAGTCTCCACTTTAATTCATCCTAAAGGTTTTCTACCGGGTTGAGGTCAGGACTCCTCCACCCCAAACTCGCTCATCCATGTCTTTATGGACCTTGCTTTGTGCACTGGTCCAAATCCTTTGGTGGAGGGGGGATTATGGTGTGGGGTTGTTTTTCAGGGGTTGGACTTGGCCCCTTAGTTCCAGTGAAGGGAATTCTTAAGGTGTCAGCATACCAAGACATTTTGGACAATTTCATGCTCCCAACTTTTGTGGGAACAGTTTGGGGACGGCCCCTTCCTGTTCCAACATGACTGCGCAACAGTGCACAAAGCAAGGTCCATAAAGACATGGATGAGTAAGTTTGGGGTGGAGGAAATTGACTGGCCTGCACAGAGTCCTGACTTCAACCCGACAGAACACCTTTGGGATGAATTAGAGTGGAGACTGCGAGCCGGGCCTTCATGTCCAACATCAGTGCCTGACCTCACGAATGTGCTTCTGGAAGAATGGTCAAACATTCCCATAGACACACTCCTAAACCTTGTGGACAGCCTTAACAGAAGAGTTGAAGCTGTTATAGCTGCAAAGGGTTGGCCAACTCAATATTGAACCCTACAGACTAAGACTGGGATGCCATTAAAGTTCATGTGGGTGTAAAGGCAGGCGTCCCAATACTTTTGACAATATGGGGTACGTGATCCTGCGCAGAATGGCCGCCCTGTAGCGGTAAATCTGCTATGGGGCGGTCATTAAGTGGATATTCATATATATTTGACAACGTAGTACCAATACTTTTGACAATGTAGTGTACATATAATTTTATATATACCCTGTTTCCCCGAAAATAAGACCTAGCGCGATTGTCGGTGATGGCTGCAATATAAGCCCTACCCCCCCAAACAAGCCCTAGTTAAAGTCCTTGTAGGTCTTATTTTCAGGGTAGGGCTTATTTGGGGGGTAGGGCTTATATTGCAGCCATCACCGACAACCACGGGGAAACAGGGTATGTATACAGACATATAGCCTGTCCATCGCTGGCATAATTCTACACAGTGCATCACAATGCAAAGCAAACACTCTGTGTCTTTTGTAGGGTCCTAATTCAGTTCATTACCCCCCCCCCCCCCCCTGCCCCCTTTGTCTTCTTTGTAATACCAGTTTACCTTACAAAATTGCTAGTCCGCTGCATAGCAATGACAGGTACTCTTTAACCCCGGGACACACTAAGTATTGAGAGATTTCTTGCCGCAGCCAAGGATGCCGGTAGTCCTCCTGGCTCCCACTTTACTTTCAGATGCAAATGAAAGCTTGCGAGGAGATCTGACTTAATACACTAATGTCGGTGAGGCGGCCAACAGATGTCGTCTCTCAAGGTTAGATATGGAGTGAGCCGGAGCCCATTTATTGCCTTGTCACCGAGTAAAACCCAGATGATGAGAACGCGTCCGACTTAATGCAGCCGCATCAGTTGCCGGAGTCAGGCTTTCCGCAGTTCAGGGAGACCTGTAGATTTAAGTGTCATTTTATAGTACAGGAACCTTAAAATGGAACTCTTCCCGTAACCCACCTGACGTGTCACAACTCTAACACGTTTCGTTTTTAACCCATCAAAACGCAGTGCTTTGACTTTGCCTAGGAAGGGATGATGTCATCAGTCTGCTGCGGGCAGGAGGAAGCATTTCCTCAGTCTCCCCTTCTCCGGTGACCACACTGTATATTGTAACTTTGTGGCACGTCACAAGCAGCGGCCACTGGATTTATGGTAATTATTGGGTTCATGGGGTTTGTGTTTAAAGTGATACTAAAACTTCGTTTTTTTTTTTTTTTTAAATAACAAACATGTTATACTTACCTTCACTGTGCAGCTCGTTTTGCACAGAGTGGCTCTGAACCTTCTCTTCCGGGGTCCCTCGGCGGCTCTCGTGGCTCCTCCCCGCATTAAATAACCCACAACTCCCAATATATTGAGATGGGAATGAGGGACACCTACTAGCAAATGTAGGTAGGCATAGGACACGCCCCCTGCCACACCCCCTTAAAGGAGAAGTAACCCCAAAAAAAAGGTTAATTAAATCCACAAGTGATTTTTTTTTTATCACTACTATCCCTTTATATCGGCTTTTAAAATGTACAAATGCAGCAATTTAGAATTTGGATGAAAGGTTTAGCTCTGTAAAAAACACTGTTTGAAAGATAAAAAGTGCATTTTACATACAACTATATGGATCAGAACAAAATGAGAGACAAATGAGGAGGAATGAGGGACAGAGGGACATTGCTCCAAATCAGGGACAGTCCCTCGAAATCAGGGACAGTTGGGAGATATGGATAACCCCCCAGGAGAAGCGCTCTCCTGAGGGGGTTACCTTGCGGGTGCGCTAACGAATCATTCATTCGGCGTCCATAGAAGCCGAATGTATGACTCGGCCCCACCACCGGCGCCTGGGTCATTGGATTTGATTGACAGCAGCGGGAGCCATTGTGTGAGCTGCTATTAATCTATCCAATCAAAGCCGGGACTCCGTGGAGAGAAGGACGGCAAGTCGGCGCTGAAGAAGATGAAGGGGCTCAGGTAAGTAAAACGGGGGGGGGGGGGGGGGGGCGGTCACTGCCAGATGTTTTTTCACCTTAAAGCAGGGTTCCACTGTCTCCAATTTTTTTTTTATTGTAAGTAAATGACAAAGATTATATCATTGAAGTATGTTACTCACTTTTTCTGTTTTTCTTACTTTCGGATGTCATTTTTCTCCCAAAAAATAACTTTTAAAAATTCCTAACGACGGTTCTCATCTTGCCTGTGGGCATGTGAAGCCTACAGGCATCCTCTTCCGGGATATTGTGCCGCTGATTGACCAGCATGCACCGCCCGTTGTATTGCCGATCTCGCGCATGCGCAGTAACCCTAAATCGGAGCGCCATAAACCGCTCAGTTCCAGGATTGAAATCTCACAATAACTCGCGCCAGGCCGCCGCACTGACTCCTGGGAACAATGACACAAGCTCCCAGGAGCCAGTGCGGCTAATAGGAAATGACGACTTAGCCACACTAATCCCGCCCATATCCGCAGGCTGTACATCCTGGAACACAAAAGGATAATGTGAACAACAAATATGGGAAAAAAAAAAAGTGCAGTTTTTTCATTAGGACATTGCGGTCATCCTCTTGAGATATTTTCATAAAATTGGGTGGAGCTCCGCTTTAATGCATAGGATGCATTAAGGTGAAAAAACATGAACCTTTACCACCCCATTAAAACGAGGGAAAATCAGTCAAAATCTGATGTACAGGACTGTGTCCCGTGCCCATTGCCTGACTTGGGTCTCTTTCACATGGATGGTCCCGGACATAAGATTATGGTTGATTTTCCCAGTTTTAAACCCAATAACCCAAAATGAACCATAAACCCAATAATCATAAAACTAAGCAATCAGGACTGTGCCCAATGCCCATTGCCGGCCTTGGGCCTTTTTCACACAGATGGTCCCAGACATAAGACTGTGGGGGCCTTTTTCCCAATTAATAACAGAGGCAATAATTCTCATCTTTGTGAATGGTAAAATTTTAGCCAGGGCGCAACCACTGAGATTAATCAACTGGGGGGGAGGGGGCATGCAGCTTTCTGGTTCGGGGGCCACCGCTCACTCAACTTTGCAGGAAGTGACCTGTAAGTAATCCTTGGTGGTTGTCGGAATAAATCGGCCCACCTAATGTATGCTTAGAGTAACCCAGCTGCCTAATATAGAAAAACTCAGCTGCTTGAGTTACATAGCTGAAATAACATTTGTTTGTTGAATTTAGCCTAAACCTTAAATGGTTTGCTGGTCAGTTAGGAGAATGTGCTTCCCATAATAATTTTAACCAGACCAATATTTCTCTGTCGCAGAGCGACAGAGAGATGAGCTCATCACCGTGCTACTTCTCCTTTCACTGTCCAATCACAGTCTGGAGGCTGGTCAGGGACAACCTGGACTCAGAGGAAGTGGAATGAAGAATGCTGACCATCAGAATGAGAACATCTAGTGTCAGAAAAAAAGTACTTTGGGGGAAATCTCTGGATTGACATTGAATATTGTATTTAAAATCTGGTTTAGTTATTTTATCTTTAACCACTTGCCGCCCGCCCACTGTCAAACGACGGAGGGATGGTGCAGCTCTCGTTGTGGGAGCATGTCATATGACGGAGCTCAGAACCGCCACTCTCGCATGCCCGCGGGGGCGCGCGGCGCAGCAATCGGGGGCGCACCGTATTGCTAGGACACGGCGCGACCGATCTCTGTAAAGAGTCGCGGCCGCAGCTCTTTATCCATGTGATCGGCTGCGTTCAATCACAGCAGGTCGCATGTAGACAACGAAGTGCCATGAATCGGCTCTCCTCGCCTCACACTGACAGAGTGTGTGGGGAGGAGTGCCAATCAGCGGCATCTCCTCATAGGGGAGACCTGGGCTGCTAATCAGGGCACTGATCCTCAGTGCCCTGATTACAGGAAAGCCCTAGCAGTGCACATCAGTGCCACCAATCAGTGCCCATAAGTGATGCCAGTCAGTACAGCCTTTCAGTGCCCATCAGTGCCTGCTCATCAATGCCCATCAGTGCCTCCCATTAGTACCCATCAGTACCGCCCATCAGTGCCCTATCAGTTAGGGTTGCCACCTCATCCCTTTAAACCCAAACACATATTAATTACACAGGTTTTGAAGCTAATTAAATTCAGATAAGGCAATAAGTAAGTTTAATTACCGCCTTAATCAGCCGCATAACCTGTGTAATTAATATGTGTTCGGGTTTAAAGGGATGAGGTGGCAGTTCTAATATCAGTGCCCACTAGTGCCGCCTATCAGTGCTCATTAGTGCAGCATATCAGTGCCACCTATCAGTGCCCATCAATGCGGTATATTAGTGCCGCCTCATCAGTGCCACCTAATCAGTGTCCATAAGTGCCGCCTCATCAGTGCAGCCTATCAGTGCCCATCAGTGCAGCCTATCAGTGCCCATCAGTGCAGCCTATCAGTGCCCATCAGTGCAGCCTATCAGTGCCCATCAGTGCCCATCAGTAGAGCCTATCAGTGCCGCCTCATCAGTGCACAGTAGTAAAGGAGAAAAATTACTTACAAAATTTACTGACAGAAAAATTTTCGGTCTTTTTTCTTTTGTAAAAAATAAAAACCCCAGCAGTGATTAAATACCACCAAAAGAAAGCTCTATTTGTGTGAAGAAAAAGAGAAAAAATGTTATCTGGGTACAGTGTAGCACGACTGCGCAATTGTCATTCAAAGTGCGACAGCACTGAAAGCCGAGAGCTGAAAAATGGCCTGGGCAGGAAAGGGGTGAAAGTGCCCGGTATTGAGGTGGTTAAATGGGCTACTCATCTCGGTCTTGTTAATTCTGGCTTATTACTATTATTATTTAAGGTACTTATATAGCGCCGTCAATTTACGCAGCGCTTCAGTTCTGCTTTAAGGGATCCAGCTGTCTACGAGAGGGCCACAACGTTAAACACTACAGCCCCCCCCCCCCCCCCCATCTAATAGACATTCACTCTACTGTTCTGTTGTTATAGAAAAATATGGCAGCAAAACCCGGAATGTTAATACCTTCCTCATCCAGTTGGCATTAATGCGTTTTACATGATGCATGGACCACTGTAGACGTATGGAGGCACCGCGCTCTGCACTCCCACATGGCTGAAACTGGAAGTTAAAGGCACAAATGGAAGGATTGGAAGTGATCCACATTAACATATAGCAAATTATTCATTATTAACCTTTTCTCACAGCTGCACACCTACATATTCACACTTTTCACAACCATGATAACGGTATATGGTTATACAAGATGCAACACGCCGGTTCATGCAGAGTTTAATACTGCCTTCCCCAGCCTTGCTGACGTCAGGGCATAGAAGCCTTTAAAGGGTCTGTCCTCCCTAAATTATTATTTCAGTGTGTGGTAGATGCCGGAGGGGGAGCTAAACTCCCTGATGCTCTCTTCTATCTCTCAGGGTTTTTATTGGTGGGTCTTCTTCCCAAGTCTGCACATCTTGAGGGGCTCCCACTGCCGCGTACACACGATCAGACATTCTGACAACAAAATACTGGGATTTATTTCCGACGGATGTTGGCTCAAACTTGTCTTGCATACACACGGTCGCACAAATGTTGTCGGAAATGCCAAGAATGCGGTGACATACAACACGTACGACAAGCCTGGAAAAATTAAGTTCAATAGCCAGTGCGGCTCTTCTGCTTGATTTCGAGCATGCGTGGACTTTTGTGCGTCGGAATTGTGTACACACGATCAGAATTTCTGACAACAAGCTCACATCGAACATTTGTTGTCGGAAATTCCGACCGTCTGTACAGGGCATAATGCCGCGTACACACAATCAGACTTTCCGACGGGAAATGTTGGATGTGAGCTTGTTGGCTGAAAGTCCGACCGTGTGTACGCTCCATCGGACATTTGTTGTCGGACTTTCTGCCAACAAATGTTGGCTAGCAGGTTCTCAAATTTTCCGCCAACAAAACTATGTTGTCGGACTTTCTGATCATGTGTACACAAGTCCGACAAAAGTTCACGCATGCTCGGAATCAAGCAGAAGGAGCCCAAAGGGTGGTGCACTTGCTATTGAATTTCCTTTTTATCGGCTCGTTGTACGTCTTGTACGTCACCACGTTCCCACGTTTGTAATCCTTGGCCAACATTTGTGTGTCCGTGTGTATGCAAGACAAGATGGAGCCAACAACCTTCGAACAAAAATCTGCGGTTTTGTTGTCGGAAAGTCCGATCGTGTGTACGGGGCATTACAATCACATTAGTATAAAACCCGCTTCAGCTTGGTCCCATCCATGGGGAATCCTCCCTTGAATGCATTTTACCCAATTTTAGGCTTAATCATAGAGGCCTCTATGTTACGGGGCAACGCACAAAGGTGAATGGGGCACCCAAAACTTACAGGTGGACAGGGAGAGAGTTATGAAGTTTGGAGTGGAAGACAGCGCTGGACTGGTGCCGCTCAAGACTGCCTAGCAGCAAGTTACTCTCTGGAAGGTATAGAAGGAATTGCTTCCAATGGGTTGTATCCCACTTGTAGGTGGTAGGTGATAGACTTCGTTGGGGTCTAGGGCTGCTACCTTTCTGATGGATGACAATGGAGGCGATACCTCAGTGAACACTTGGGTAATCGGAGAGGAGCACCTGATGTCCAAAAAGAAGAAGGTCTCACTTGATGAATTTTTATAGTTGTTTATTGGTATTGGTATTAATTCTAGGAGATTTATTAGGACCAGGAAAAAAAACCCTGCAAAGGGAAAATCAGCTTAAATGCTTACAGCAACAATTAAACACAAGAACAAATAATTAAGACAGGGTCTATGACTTTCATTCTCTTTTATAGCCTGTAAAAGGCCTTGCTAAATGCATTGGGTGGATACGAGTAGAATGACACGGCTGACAACAATGTAATATAATACAGTAGAGCAGGGTTTCTCAACTAGGGTTCCTCCAGAGGTTGCTGGAGGTTCCTTGAGCAATGAGAAATTTCTGCCTCCCAGATAAATTCCCAACTGACACCAATGATCTCTATAGCTATAGGTAGGGGGGTAATGACCATAAGACCAATGACCACACGTGTAAGAAGCATTCTTCCCACTGATTATCACACTAATGTATCATGAGTTGTAGATATAGTTATTTTTAGCGGGATTCCCTGAGACCAGAAAGGTATTTCAAGGGTTCCTCTGTGTTGAAAAGGTTGACTAGACCCTAGAGAACACCAGGGAATGTAATAAACAGCATTTCCTACACTACACTACAATTTCGAGGCCCTGACTACACCACTGGCCAGTAGAGGATCTGATATACTGTACAGTCTGCCGGTGGTGGAGCCCTTAAATACTTGTTGGAGCACTCAGTCCCAAGGTGAGAGTATTTGTAAGCCAAGGGAATGCTCCAAAGCATCCTGGGTGGGTTCTTCTAATGGCAGCAAAGTCTCACGGCAGCCCTCAAGTCTAGTACAAGTAAAAGATGGCCAAATGACCTCATCTTTGAAGCTGTGTAACTATCCTCAGGTCAGCAGTCTTTTCCAGGGAGGCCAGGTGAAAGGCCACACCATACTTTGGGGCTCCCTTCTCAACCCTGTTTTTTTTCCCTTGATTAATTCCACAGTCCATTTCCCTGGCAGGCCCTCTTACATTCTCTTCTCTGCTTACATCTCCGGTGTAGCTCTGAAGCCCCCCCCCCCCCCCCCCCCGCTTGGGTTCCCTGCACAACACAGCCAGCCTCTTCTCTCTGCAGCCTTGTTGAGGTGAGAGGAGTTCTGGGTCAGAACTCCATGCAATGGTCAGCAGCAGTCAGGCTTCCAGGAAGTCTCTCCTCCCTTCTTCGTCCACAAGGCTCTTGGACAGCTCTGTCCTTATTGCTGAGCTCCCAGGCCAAAAAACAGGCCCAGCAACAAAATCTCACCAAGCTCGTTCATGCCTTTCCTGGGGTCTGGTGGGCAAGGTTACAGTCAGAGGCCACTACTGCGGTCAGTCAGCTACCTCTTCTTTAGTTCCCTGCCGCACTGTCCTTCAGCGGCAGAAGAGAGAAAATAGCTGCGGTTGGGCAGCCTCAGGAATGCCCAGGCTGTGTGGTTTAAACGGGCCACCAACCAGGGCTACACAGAATAAAATGGCATATGATAATGTTGACTGAGAAAGTCACTTTAGCATGCCTTAAGAATACTTTACAATGCCTAAAATGTATGTAAACCAGACCACTAAACTCCCGTAAAAGCTTTCATATGCTTAAGTAATTTAAAAATAATTTTCAATAATTTAAAGTGGATCTTCACCCTCAATAGGATGTTGCCTCCCCTCCACCCTCCCCCTCTTCGCTGTGAAAATTGGGCTTTTTTTTTTTTGTATTTCAATATTTTTATTGGAAAGGAAAAAAAATCTGGTAGTAACAGAAGTATCATTGGAACAAAGCAAATTCTCAGGTTGTTGTCAACACAGTAAAACAAAAGCATGAAAGGTATGACTACAAAAGATAACTGTCACCCAACATTACATGAAAGAAGCATGTTTTAAGCAAAAAATAATAGGTCAACCTCCGAGGGTTGAATGTACTATCCATCGTCATCAAAAAGACAAGACAAAAAAAAACATAATCCTGAGTAGTAATGGAACTGAACAATCACTTCTCATTGGAAGTCAGAAATACAACTATGTATGATGGATGCTGGAGAGCAGGAACAAGGGCATGGTATAGGGAAAAGACAGAGGAAAGGGAGGGGGGCGAATAATTGTGTAAGAAGCCACAATCCTGGCATTATTCCCTGAGACTATCGTAGGGTGGGCCTTTTTTTTTTTTTTACTGAAAACCCTCTGCCCCCCCCCCCCCACAATGACGTAATTCGCTTAGGTGAATGACATGCACTTTGCCCATTGTTCCTCCTGGGATATGTACCTCACAAATCCCAGGAGGCGGGGTGCTTCATTGAGAAAGGAGGAGAGAGGCAGGGCCAGGTGGTGCATTGGGAAACCGTTGGCTGAACCTGGAAGAGCCAGCAGCTTCCTGATTCCGTCACCTGAAATAGATGGTGTCGCGGGACCGGGCAGGGGGGCAGAAAAAAAGTGAATCTCAGCAGGACAACTCTGGGTCCACTTTAAAATCCGCAGCTTTAATTAAAATAATATATTAAAATAATACTTGGTGATCCTGTTATAAAGATCCTTGTTCTGGCGCTTTTTGGTATAGGGTGACAATGCTCTGTCCCTGTTGCCAAATTGCTCTCCTGGGCTGTCACACATTCTTCTATTGGAGACTACAAGTGACCATGCCAATGTGCATTAGGCAGGCATTATACTCTGCTGTCACCATCAGGAAACCTGTTCTGAGAAATGCCATGAAGCCATCACTGGAGTGCATGTAGATATGGAGAGGCTTGTATGCTACAAGGATACAGAAGATCATAAAATTATCTTAGGGCTGGTCAAGTTCCTCCACCCTAAACTCGCTCATCCATATCTTTATGGACCTTGCTTTGTGCACTGGTGCGCAGTCATGTTGGAACAGGAAGGGGCCATCCACAAACTGTACCCACAAAGTTGGGAGCATGAAATTGTCCAAAATGTCTTGGTATGCTGACGCCTTAAGAGTTCCCTTCACTGGAACTAAGGGGCCGAGCTCAACCCCTGATAAACAACCCCCCCACCATAATCCCCCCCTCCACCAAAAGATTTGGACAAGTGCAAAAAGCAAGGTCCATAAAGACATGGATGAGTGAGTTTGGGGTGGAAGAACTTGACTGTCCTGACCTCAACCCAAAAGAACACCTTTGGGATTAATGAGAGCGGAGACTGCGAGCCAGGCCTTCTCATCCACATCAGTGCCTGACCTCACAAATGCACTTCTGGAAGAATGGTCAAACATTCCCATAGACACACTTCTAAACCTTGTGGACGGCCTTCCCAGAAGAGTTGAAGGTGTTATAGCTGCAAAGGGTGGGCCAACTCAATATTGAACCCTACGGATTAAGACTGGGATACCATTAAATTTCATGTGCGTGTAAAGGCAGGTGTCCCAATACTTTTGGTAATATAGTGTATATCTAAAGACTGTGTAGGCAGTCCTGTTGATTGGCTGGCTCTGCCTAAATGTAAATCCATCAAGATAATCCGGAAAGACAATCTTCCCTTTTATTACTCAGGTTAAATGTTGCAATATGTATTGTTACACGAAAGGTTCACTCTTATGTCACCTTTCTGAGAAAATGTATATTGTGGAGTGATGTGATAATGCAGTCTGCACACAGTGATAATTATCTGTCTCATTCTTTTAGATCTAGACCAGGTAATGGCGAATCTAATGCTTCCCAGGATAAAAGTGCATTTTCTAAGCCGCCATATTATATTGCCATAGTAGTTGTCATAAATATCCGGTTATAGCAAAACTCTGGTTGTAATGTGGAAAAAACTATAAACTATAGATATGTATATATATATATATATATATATTCATGCATATCCATTCCTAAATGAAAAGACTTGTGAAAAAGTCACTGTTGTACTAATTTTCACCCTCCTCAACCCCACTTAATCTTATCTCCATGTCATGATAGCAAACCACTTTCTTTTTTTTTTATGTATGCCATGTAGGGTTGTAAGGAGAAAAAAGCTCTCCTATTGAAACACATACCTTCACTTTAAGCTTTAGCATTCTACTACATTAGATAAGTTGTGCCAATGTGATATTATTTTATTCAGCAGATTTTATTGATTATACTGTATTTTGCAATAAATATATGGGGGTGCAAATTTACATAAATTTTGAATTGGAGGAAATTACAGGTAAATACTTTTTTTTTTTTTTTTTTTATTTCTTAGAAAAGTAAGTGATGGCAGAAAAAAGACCAAGTGGTCCATCAAGTCTGCCCCATTTTTTATATACAGTATATATATATATATATATATATATATCTTTCTTTTTGTTTGTCCTGAGTATGTTTGAACCCACTTACTGTTGACTGACTTACTACCTCTGCTGGAAGTCCTATCCAAGGATCCGATATCCTTTCAGAAAAATAATACTTCTAAGATTAATTTTGAATTTTCCTCCTGCCAGTTTAAGGTCATGTCCCCGTGTTCTAGTTTGAGGTCATGTCCCCGTGTTCTAGTTTGAGGTCATGTCCCCGTGTTCTAGTTTGAGGTCATGTCCCCCATGTTCTAGTTTGAGGTCATGTCCCCCATGTTCTAATTCAAGGTCAAGTCCCCGTGGTCTAGTTTGAGGCCAGGTCCCCATGCTCTAGTTTGAGGTAATGTCCTTGTGTTCTAGTTTGAGGTCAAGTCCCCATAGTCTTGTTTGAGATCAGGTCCCCGAGTTCTAGTTTGAGGTTCACGTCCTTGTGTTCTAGTTTGAGGTCATGTCTCCATGTTCTAGTTTGAGGTCATGTCCCCGTAGTCTAGTTTGAGGTCATGTCCCCGTGTTCTAGGTGAGGTCATGTCCCCCGTGTTCTAGTTCAAGGTAAAGTCCCCGTGGTCTAGTTTGAGGTCAGGTCCGCATGTTCTAGTTTGAGGTAATGTCCTCGTGTTCTAGTTTGAGGTCAAGTCCCCATAGTCTTGTTTGAGGTCAGGTCCCCGAGTTCTAGTTTGAGGTCACATCCCTGTGCTCTAGTTTGAGGTCATGTCCCCATTTTCTAGTTTGAGGTCATGTCCCTGTAGTCTAGTTTGAGGTCAGGTCCCCGTGTTCTAGTCTGAGGTAATGTCCTCGTGTTCTAGTTTGAGGTCAAGTCCCCATAGTCTTGTTTGAGGTCAGGTCCCCGAGTTCTAGTTTGAGGTCACATCCCTGTGTTCTAGTTTGAGGTCACATCCCTGTGTTCTAGTTTGAGGTCATGTCCCCATGTTCTAGTTTGAGGTCATGTCCCTGTAGTCTAGTTTGAGGTCAGGTCCCCGTGTTCTAATCTGAGGTAATGTCCTCGTGTTCTAGTTTGAGGTCAAGTCCCCACAGTCTTGTTTGAGGTCAGGTCCCCGAGTTCCAGTTTGAGGTCCCGTCCCTGTGTTCTAGTTTGAGGTCAGGTCCCTGTGTTCTATTTTGAGGTCAGGTCCCTATGTTTTAGTTTGAGGTCATGCCTCCATGTTCTAGTTTGGGGTCATGTCCCCATGTTCTAGTTGAGGTTATGTCTCCATGTTCTAGTTCGAGGTCAGGTCCCCGTGTTCTAGTTCGAGGTCAAGTCCCTGTGTTCTAGTTTGAGATAAGGTCCCTATGTTCTAGTTTGAGGACACGTCCCCGTGTTCTAGTTCAAGGTCAAGTCTCTGTAGCCTAGTTTGAGGTCAGGTCCCCATATTCTAGTTTGAATTCAGATCCCTGTGTTCTAGCTTGAGGTCAGGTCCCTGTGTTTTAGTTTAAGGTCAGGATCCCATGTTCTAGATTGAGGTCATGTGCCCTTGTTCTTGTTATGGTTCTATTTCGGCTTCATATTGAAAATATTGCTCTCCTGAACCTCATTCACACCCTTAGGCCCCGTGCACATTTTTAGCACATTTAGCCCTGGTGCTTGGGGCTCTGGCATTTAGATGCGGGCAGAGGGAACAGGTACCCAGTCCAGCTCCACTGCCTGCAGCCTGTCAAACTCTATGAGAGGCTGACAGCTGGTGCAGCTGGAGAGGCTGGATTGTGCGCCTAGCAATACGAATGTTAAGGCGGTATGTGTCTTGGGGATACGCTCTCAGAGCACAGACTTCTAATGTTCCAGGAGGCGGCTTGAGAGTGTTAACAGAAAAATAATTAGTACCTTTGCCAGCCAACAAAACAGCTACTTTATGTGTATATGAACCAGAAGGAGCACCAACCATGTAATGAGAGTCCAAGCATGTATTCTATGATTCCACAAATGACAAATCTATAATCATAAGTAGCCAAAACATTTTGGGGGCCAAGCAATCCCCCTTCATCAGGCAACCTGAAACACATTGACTTCTTGTAGTTATGCTTTTGCTATTTGTGGAATAATAAAATACATACTGTAATTGGACCCTTGGGCACCTTCAGGTTTGAATACATTTATGCCGCGTACACACGAGCGGACTTTACGGCAGACTTTGCCCGGCGGACTGGATTTGGTCAGACAATTCGATCGTGTGTGGGCTCCAGCGGACTTTGTTTTCTCAAAAGTTGGACGGACTTAGATTTGAAACATGTTTTAAATCAACCTGTTGAAATCGAGTCCGGTCGAAAAGTCCGCTCGTCTGTATGCTAGTTCGACAGACAAAAAGCCACGCTAGGGCAGCTATTGGCTACTGGCTATGAACTTCCTTGTTTTAGTCCGGTCGTACGTCATCATGTACGAATTCGACAGACTTTGGTGGATTGTGTGTAGGCAAGTCTGTTCATTCAGAAAGTCCGTCGTAAAGTACGTTGAAAAGTCCGCCGGGCAAAGTCTGCCGTAAAGTCCGACCGTGTGTACGCGGCATTAGGTTACTCAAGCCTGGCGACTCAGTTGATTGGGGAGCCCTCTGTTTGTCGAGAGCTGCATCACCAAGGCCGTTTTAGGCCCAACAGAGGACTTTCCATTATCTATAACAGGGGTCCCTAAACTTTTCTGTACAAGGTCCTCATAGTATACTTTAAAAGCTTTCAAGGGCCGAGAAAAATCCCTAACAGAGCCCCCCCTTACACCAAGGTTCCCTAGCCCCCTTACATCAGTGAACCCATTAGAGTCCCAACCTTACATTAGGGTTTCCATCAGAGCCCCCTTACATTAAGGTCCCCATCAGAGTCTCTCCTTACATCAGGGTCCCTGTCAGAGTCCCATCCTTACGTCTCTGTCCCCAACAGAATCGCCCCTTACATCAGGATCCCCATCACAGCCCCCTTACATCAGGGCCCCCATTAGAGTTTCACCCTTACATCAGGGTTCCCATCAGAGCCCCCTTACATTAAGGTCCCCTATCAGAGTCCCTCCTTACATCAGGGTCCCCAACAGAATCCCCACTTACATCGTGGTCCCCATCACAGTCTCCCCTTACATCAGAATCCCCACTCTCTCCTCTTACATCCAGGGTCAGATTTAGACCTTGGAGGCCCTGGGCACTTCAGGTTCAGGGAGGCCCCTTATACATAGAGTTGGTTTACATTCTCAATGAGAGTCCCCCTATTTTTTACATGCATGACTCAACGTCATTCTGAGGTCACACATGCCAGCACACGCGCAGTCTATGTGGTTTGCTTTGGCCTCCAAAATTAATTTTTGAACAATGATACAATATACCAGTTCAGAGTTTTACAGACGATGGCCTGCAAAATATTATCTCCCAAGTTACATTTATTAAAAGAAGGTAAGTTTTATATTATACATTTTATATTATAATTTTTTTATTTATTATTAATTATTTATATATAATTTTTTATACTGTTTTATATAATTTTTTGTATAGAGGGGGCCAGGGCAATTGTCCCTTTTGCCCCCTTATAAATCCGGCCCTGCCTCAGAAACATCAGTCCTGCCTCTGGTTCACCGAAAAAAAATGGCTAAAGTAGACAACATGGCCACTTACTGGTCAAAAGTACAACTGAAGTCCTTTCTCCAGACCCCGGGTGTTTCTGAAAACGACCCTGGCACCTCAATTTCCATCACTAAATATGCTCTTGAACAGGACTCAGCTCAGCTTTAACATTAACAAGCAGAAAACATTGGTTCGATGTTAATAAATCATCATCGTTTTTTTTTTTTTTTCCCTTTCGAATAAGACTTCTGGAAGACAGAACAATTTGCAGCCCAAGTTTAAACCCGGAGATTTGCAAGCAGATTTATGCAATAAATTGTTAGCAAGTAACAGTTTGCTATTTGATGCTAATTAGACATAAGGCAGATACAGCGCAATGATGAATTAGCAGCGGGGCCTAGGATTATATTAACCAAGGACTGTTTTCTACAGGCTGCTGTCTATATATTTTCTCCAAACCCTTTCCCTCCCCCACCTCGCAATCCCTCAAACATTTCATTTTTCTTGTAAGGCGTCAGGGACCGGAGAAAAAAAACATACATTTTTTTTTTTTTTTTGCTTTATTTTTAAATACGGCTAATTGCGCGTTTCAAATATTTTCTTATCGCACCTGTCAAATTTACAATCCTACAAATCTAACACTCGTGGCGCGCTTTGTAGTTCGCCGTAACCCCCGGGCTCTGGCGAGTTTGGCTCCTGTTTATTTATACGCGCATTTGGAAGGAAAACACACCTTGTTTTTGCAAACACCTCGCGTTAATCTGATGTATAGCGAGGGGATTCTGAAAGGTGTCTGTGCGCCTTTCATTGATCAATTAACACGTTGCGGTTTTTATTTTAGCTGGAAGGTTGGTTGAGTTTTTCACCGCGCGCCGCTATACGGGGAGCGGAACCAGATTTATGACCAATAAGCCCCGTAACATATTGTAAATTAAACAGATTGTTAGTTGGTTATGAAATTATGTTTTCTGAGCTAAATTAGAACAGTTTTTTTGGAGAACAACAAACAATGTGTATGGGAAAGTCTCTAAAGCCAAAACTTTCTTTTAATTTTGAATATTATAGAGTAGAGGGTCTCCAAACGCTCTCAACAAAGGGCCAGTCTACTGTCTTTTAGACTTCAGGGGGGCCGAATTGTGGCCGGTGGAGGTAGAAAATGTCCCAGTGGGAGTAAGCAATGTCTGATGCTGCATACACACGAGCGGACTTTACGGCAGACTTTGCCCGGCGGACTTTTCGACGGACTTTACGACGGACTTTCTGAATGAACAGACTTGCCTACACACAATCCACCAAAGTCCGTCGAATTCGTACGTGGTGACGTACGACCGGACTAAAACAAGGAAGTTCATAGCCAGTAGCCAATAGCTGCCCTAGCGTGGCTTTTTGTCCGTCGAACTAGCATACAGACGAGCGGACTTTTTGACCGGATTCAAGTCCGTCGGATAGATTTGAAACATGTTTCAACTTTTGAGAAAACAAAATCCGCTGGAGCCCACACACGATCGACTTGTCCGCCGAAATCCCGTCCGCCGGGCAAAGTCTGCCGTAAAGTCCGCTCGTGTGTACGCGGCATCAGACTTGGTGGTCAGATGGAGTACAGAAATTACACTTGCGGTCAGTAGGAGGGGAAATAGTGCCCCATCATTGGTATCAGTAGGAGGAATAGTGCTCCATCATTGGTATCAGTGGGAGTATTAGTGCCCCATCATTGCTGTCTGTGGGGGGAATAGTGCCCCATCATTGGTATCAGTGGGACTCCTGCTGCAACTCCTGCGATATTGTAGTTATACACCCCAGTCTCCCCGGCTCCTTATTGAGTGAATCTCTCCCGCTTTATGCCTGGGTCAGCACTTGATAAATAGACTTTACTGACCAGCCATAAAATTGGAGTAATTGCCACATTAATCAGTAAACAAGTGAAAAACTATGATTCAGTGGGAGGAATAGTGGCCAATTATTGGTATCAGTGGGAGTAATAGTGCCCCATCATTGGTATCAGTGGGAGGAATAGTGCTCCATCATTGGTATCAGTGGGAGTATTAGTGCCCCATCATTGGTATCAGTGGGAGGAATAGTGCCCCATCATTGGTATCAGTGGGAGTATTAGTGCCCCATCATTGTTGTCAGTGGAAGGAATAGTGCTCCATCATTGGTATCAGTCGGAGGAATAGTGACCCATCATTGGTATCAGTGGGAGAAATGGTGCCCCCATCATTGGTGCTGGTGGGAGGAATAGTGCCCCAACATTGGCGTCAGTAGGAGTAATAGTGTCCCATCATTGGTATCAGTAAGAGGAATAGTGCCCCATATCAGTGGGAGAAATAGTGTCCAAAGGGTTGCATAAAGGCTAGCAAAGGATCTAATCTAACCCACAGGCTGCAGTTGGAGACCACTGCTGTACAGAATGGTTATAGTTCCTGTTCATGTTTTGTTTTGGGGGGGGGGGGGCTGTCTGTCGCACCCTCTACTCTCCCTGTTCGTTTCACCCAGAGTCACTTCTGTCTCTAAGGAGGTGCTGCATTAAGTGTTTGAGGCCAGCAAGAAGTTGCCCCAGATGTTCTAATTGAACTTATGGACTTTTTTCTGAACTCATTACATCATCAGTATACACACAACACTTATTGTGCCAAATACCCACCTTCTAACAGCTCCCGTGATCAGGAGTTTCCAGTCATGTGACTGCTAGGATAGCGAATCACAGCGGTCACCAGTACTGAAAGTCCACTTTAGATCCTCTTAAAGGGCCAAGGGGACAGCGACAAGGGGTTAAACTGATCTCTGTGCCCTTATAAAGACCCCTTCGGACACTTGACCTAAGCTGTGCATGGGACCTGGACTTCCATCAATGCATGTTGTGCATTGTGGTGCTTGGTGCATTGAGTTGTGTTGCAGCCCATTCATTTTGAATGGACTACCCAACGCAACACGCCCTAATGCATGAACTCGTTTTGTCTGCGGCACGATGTGTTCTGTTGGGCCCTAAAGGAAGGCCAGTCCTTCCAGAGCAGGGACCTTTGGATGCAGGGCTGCTGTTGGAAATCACGGTGCCCCATACAGCTTACCTGACAGGTCCTCTTCCCTAGATTTATCAGTCCCTTTCTCTGTAGGCTCAGCTGCATAGATGAATGAATAGGAAGCGCTCCAAGGCTTTTTGCTCATTCACAAACTAAAGCAAAGTAAACACAGTTTACTATGCTTCCGTGATGAATGGACACAGGAGTGGCTGGTGCGAATCGCTCACTGTATCCATTCAGGAATGGAAGGGACCAGTAAATTACATATTTCTCCATCCTGAAACATCCCTGTTTGCCTGCAGCAGCTTCTGGCAGGAAAGGAGAAAAGCCGGGGGAAAGGGGCACACAGGGGGGCCCCAGGCAGAAGATGGAGGGGGTGCATGTGCTAGAACCAACCCACCTGCAGGGAGTAAGAAGAGGGGAAGCTGGCAATGCTACAAGAGGAGGCAGAAGAGGATCGGTGTCTGCAAAAAGACAGTACAGCTGGACCCCCACTCAGTAGGTGCCCGGGCCCCCCTTTTCAACTGATGGGATCTGGGCCCAGTACAGGAGGGCCGGCCGTACTCCCTTATCAGTGTGGCCCTGTTTGGATGCTACAGGATCGGGACAGACGCTAACCTAACAAAACCATCTATGTGTCGTTTGCACCCTCCAATGAGAAAAGAGAGTCAATAAGATGTCGTAGACTTTATGTAGCAAGCAGCATTAAAAAATTCCCCGGGAGCCCGCACACATTAGACCAGAGCAGCCGACACGCCAGAGCCTTGTGATAAATTACTGGATGCGTTTAGTGTCCCCATTATCATGCAAACCCCGCTGCAACTCCTGCGATATTGTAGTTATACACCCCAGTCTCCCCGGCTCCTTATTGAGTGAATCTCTCCCGCTTTATGCCTGGGTCAGCACTTGATAAATAGACTTTACTGACCAGCCATAAAATTGGAGTAATTGCCACATTGGTCAGTAAACAAGTGAAAAACTATGATAAATCCTTTTCCATGACCGTACAATAACACCGACACCTATGGAATGGAACGTGAAATACGCCGGGCCGACAGTGACGAATGCTCTCTGCGCGGCGTCCATGGCTTCTTGGTTTTCCAAGTGCGTTGTTTATTTATTTATTTATTTCTTTTTTTTCCTATCTAGTCTTAGTACACCGGGAACCATTTTTAACCTTTTCAGTAATCTGTTAGCAAGCCGCTTGCCTACTGTATTCCTGTCAAGGTGTCGGCTCCATAACAATAAATTTTACATTGATGTCTTGCTTTTCAGGAATAATTACAGGGCACCTTAAATGTTAGGCCATTTACAACCGGTGCGCAAAAATGACAATAAAATCAATAGAGCCCAATCCTCAGAAGAACATCACAGCCTCTCGCCGTGTTAATGGATTTGTGTGTCCGCAGAGGGGCGATTCGACTGTACGAGGTTCTGAGGGCCCTCCGCTACAGGAGCCGCACCGTCTCCATGTTGTCTCGGTAGTCTGGATTATAGTTCAGAGGGGAGGAAAGGTTTATCGACTGAAACCTTCCTTTGCTGAATTTTAAGAATGTATGAGGCTTTATGGATGGATGGATGGATTGCTAGAAGAGAGGGTAAGGGAGAGAGAGAGAAAAGATAGATAGATAGATAGATAGATAGATAGATAGATAGATAGATAGATAGATAGATAGATAGATAGATAGATAGATAGATAGATAGATAGATAGATAGGATGAGTTAATTTATTTCCATGTAATCCTATGGTGTAAATCATGACTTTGCTAAGACAGATGTAATACCATAACCCTACTTCACCTACCAATAACCAGACGACACCCATTTTGGAGTAAATTGGCCGCACCGGCCATTTTATTAACATTTAACCAGAACATTTATTTCCAAACAATCCTATCACAGATACGTTGTAACCGTGTTGAGGATCATTGAAGGCACTGACCAAATTTTCTTCGTATCAGCGTTGTCACACAAGGTCCCCAGTCGCTGCACGCCGACTCGAGGACCATACCACTCTGCACCTTCCCACGCTGATACCCATCTCCCAATGCCAGTTAAACCTCGGTTAACTGGCATCAACCGAGGATCCCATACCATGATGGAAGGAAGGGACATTACAAAGGGTGATCCTTCAAAGGTTTAATAGGACTATCTGGTACCACATCTTTTTGCAATGCATTACTAGAAAAAAAAAAAAAAAAAAACTCGAAATAGAAAACTATATAGGATTTTCACAGTACATAAATATTTTTTTTTTACATTTTATTTATGCATATATATAAAAAAAAAATGCACATTATAATTGCCCTATAGCCACATGAAGATACAAATACATATATTACATGGTACGGTCATCAAAGAAAATAATAGTATCATCCCCACTTGTGATGTACTAAATGGGGTGATGACTGCTTACAACTTCTTCAACATATTTCATGAGACAAAAGCCTGCTTCATCAGGAAGAAAGCAATAGATACACCTCTGTTGTGGATACTGACTAATACACATAACATAGTTACATAGTAGATGAGGTCGAAAAAAAGACACAAGTCCATCAAGTCCAACCTATGTGTGTGATTATATGTCAGTATTACATTGTATATCCCTGTATGTTGCGGTCGTTCAGGTGATTATCTAATAGTTTTTTGAAACTACCGATGCTCCCCGCTGAGACCACCGCCTGTGGAAGGGAATGCCGCACTTAAAGAACCCTCTACATAGTTTAAGGTTAAACCTCTTTTCTTCTTATTTTATTGAGTGGCCATGAGTCTTGTTAAACTCCCTTCCGCGAAAAAGTTTTCTCCCTATTGTGGGGTCACCAGTACGATATTTATAAATTGAAATCATATCCCCTCTCAAGCGTCTCTTCTCCAGAGAGAATAAGTTCAGTGCTCGCAACCTTTCCTGGTGCCCAGAACTGGACAGCATACTCCAGGTGCGGCCGGACCAGAGTCTTGTAGAGTGGGAGAATTATCGTTTTATCTCTGGAGTTGATCCCCTTTTTAATGCCAATATTCTGTTTGCTTTGTTAGCAGCAGCTTGGCATTGCATGCCATTGCTGAGCCTATCATCTACTAGGACCCCCAGGTCCTTTTCTATCCTAGATTCCCCCAGAGGTTCTCCCCCCAGTGTATAGATTGCATTCATATTTTTGCCACCCAAATGCATTATTTTACATTTTTCTACATTGAACCTCATTTGCCATGTAGTTGCCCACCCCATTAATTTGTTCAGATCTTTTTGCAAGGTTTCCACATCCTGCGGAGAAGTTATTGCCCTGCTTAGCTTAGTATCATCCGCAAATACAGAGATTGAATTGTTTACCCCATCCTCCAGGTCGTTTATGAACAAAATAAATAGGATTGGTCTCAGCACATACCCCGGGGGAACCCCACTACCCACCCCTGACCATTCCGAGTATTCCCCATTTATCACCACCCTCTGAACTCGCCCCTTGTAGTCAGTTTTCAATCCATGTACTCACCCTATGGTCCATGCCAACGGACCTTACTTTGTACAGTAAACGTTTATGGGGAACTGTGTCAAATGCTTTTTGCAAAATCCAGATACACCACGTCTACGAGCCTTCCTTTATCCAGATGGCAACTCACCTCACCACATACAAACCATAGAGAAAGGCAGCCTGCAATGGATGACCACAGCGAAGAGAACGGCTCCAAAAGCCTCACAGCAGAAGAAACAAATGTTCATCAGCAGTCCAGTATATAGACTGTTACTGCTGAAAAAGCTGTGTGTTGAATGTAAGGAGCCAATAGGGACAGAGAATGTGCTTTATGAATGCAGATGGTCTTTTGATGGGTATTTGGTGATGAAAAAGTACCAAATGGTGGGAAAATCAATCTTTTACTAAAATATAAGCCCATTGGGTCAGATTTGAAGATTACTAACAAGGCAAGTGCAGTATGGCATAAAAGGTGAGGGGAGACCTTTCAGAAAAGTTGTGGTATGAAGAGGTTTGGAAAGATACGGTTAAAGTGGACCTTTCAGAAAAGTAATTTTCGATGATATGAGGAGCTTTGGAAATATACTGTTAAATTGGAACTTTCAGTAAGTGAACTCTAAATAAATGGACCCTGGATTATCCCTGAACAAAGATGTTGCCATCCTTCTGGAGAGAAAAGCAGATAAAGGCATTGTCAGGGGGAGTACTGTGATCTCTATGAGAGGTAATATATACCTGGAGGTATTACACTTACACATGAATTTACTTAACGTGGAAAAAATGCTTGGTCCACTTTAATTTCTCCCTCAAGCCTTTAACCCTTCCTCGCTGGACCCAGAGTTTAATAAGTTAGGTTAAAACTTGAGCAGTACATCGGCTTCACTCCAGCGCTCCCCGCAGGTTCCAGCGTATTGATCCGTGCTGCGATGATGAAAGCTGTTTGCGTCGATCTTTCACTCCCGACAGGTCGGCTTGTTTCAACGAGGCCCAAAGAGTCAAAAACCCAATAAAGCGAGACGAGGATGCTGTCCGGAGGCCGCTGCTCGTCTCTGCAACCACTGTATGCAAACTCTGGCATTAGTCACCACCGCCCGGCCACCCCTGACAGGCCTGAAGTGAGGGAGATTAATGTGAAGGCAGCCTTCTTTGTTATTGTCATTGTGTCCTGTCACAGCCTGCCTCTGACTTTCAATTTTGCTCCAGAATTAATTGTCTTCTCCCAGCAGTATGACTGATGTCGAAGGGTATTCGTAGCAAAAGCACCTGCCTCCGGCCTTGCCGCTACGAGAACTTGTCGCTGGGTCTGTTGCGTGAGGTCGTGTTCAGGAGGAGGCGACCCTCGCCTCTGACGACTCGGGTCAGGTTTTTGCTGTACGTTCTGTTCTTGCTCAGACGATAAAAATAGGGATTTTTTTTAGCCAAGGGCTCTTTACAGGTGTTCATTTAAGAGACACTCTACTTTCAAGTAAGAATCTATGATATAGACCAGGGGACTCCAAACTTTCTTGGTAAAGGGCCAGTATATTGTCCTTCAGACTTTAGGGGGCCAGACTGTGGCTAGTGGGAGTAAAAAAATAACATAATGTATGTGGTTAGTAGGATGAAGAATAGTGCCCCATCAATGATGTCAGTGGGAGAAATTGTGTTCTATCATTGGTGTCAGTGGGAGGAATAATGCTCCATCATTGGTGTCAGTGGGAGGAATAGTGCCCCATTATTGGCATCAATGTGAGGAACTATGTCCCATCATTGGTGTCATCTGAGGAAATAGTGCCTCAACATTGGTATCAGTGGGAGGAATAATTCCCCATTGTTGGTATTAGTAGGAAGAACAGTACCTCATTATTGGTTTCAGTGGAAGGAATAGTCCATCATCATCATTGGTGTTAGTAAGAGGAATAGTGCCCATTGTTGGTGTTAGTGGGAACGAAATAGTGCCACCTCATTGATGTCAATGTGAGGAACTTTGCCCCATCGTAGGTGTCATTGGGAGGAATAATGAGTTGATGTCAGCAAAAGGAATGGTGCTCCATTTTTGGTGTCAGTTGTAGGAATAGTGCTCCAAGGGCCAGATAAAGTGAGCAAAGGTCCACATTCAGCCCATGGGCTGCAGATTTGGAGACCACTGATATAGAACAGTCTTTCTCAACCTTTTAAACACGGAGGAACCTTTGAAATAGCTTTCAGGTTTCAGGGAACCCTTGCTAAAACTTGCAGTCTGTGGGAGAAGGACCACCTCACATTGGTGATCAGTGGGAGGTGGGACCCATTACACTGGTGGTGATCACTCACATCAGAGGTTTCTTATCTGAGAAGTAGGGATGAGCTTCGTGTTCGAGTCGAACCCATGTTCGACTCGAACATCGGCTGTTCGACCGTCCGTCGAATTGCGAACGTTATGGGCCGTTCGCGCCAAATTCGTGTGGCGCGTCACGGCCCATAATTCACTGCGGCATCGCAGTGCATTGCTGGCTGATGATTGGCCAAGCATGCACTATGACCCGCATGCTTGGCCAATCACAGCGCCGTCAGTAGAGAGAGCTGTAATTGGCCAAAGCCAGGGTGGCTTTGGCCAATTATGGCTCAGGGGATTTAGTACACGCCCCACACTATATAAGGCCGCCTGCACGGCGGCCCTGTGTAGTGTGTTCCGGTGTGCTGAGAGATAGAGAGAGAGACAGACAGTGTCATTTGATTTGAGTTAGATAGATTAGGCAGAACAGTCAGTCAGTTAGCTGCACTTACAGTGTATTGTGTATATATATGCATCCCAGGTGTTGCATATATATATATACACTGTATTCAGTTTAGCTAGATCCGTTCCTGTTATCTTCTATCTAGACTATTTACATTTGGTGCAGTGCGTCCTGCTCACAGTGTTCAGCTAGATCCGTTCCTGCTATTTACATTTAGTGCAGTGCGTCCTGCTCACAGTGTTCAGCTAGATCCGTTCCTGCTATTTACATTTAGTGCAGTCAGTGCGTCCTGCTCACAGTGTTCAGCTAGATCCGTTCCTGCTATTTACATTTAGTGCAGTGCGTCCTGCTCACAGTGTTCAGCTAGATCCGTTCCTGCTATTTACATTTAGTGCAGTGCGTCCTGCTCACAGTGTTCAGCTAGATCCGTTCCTGCTATTTACATTTAGTGCAGTCAGTGCGTCCTGCTCACAGTGTTCAGCTAGATCCGTTCCTGCTATTTACATTTAGTGCAGTCAGTGCGTCCTGCTCACAGTGTTCAGCTAGATCCGTTCCTGCTATTTACATTTAGTGCAGTGCGTCCTGCTCACAGTGTTCAGCTAGATCTGTTCCTGCTATTTACATTTAGTGCAGTGCGTCCTGCTCACAGTGTTCAGCTAGATCCGTTCCAGCTATTTACATTTAGTGCAGTCAGTGCGTCCTGCTCACAGTGTTCAGCTAGATCCGTTCCTGCTATTTACATTTAGTGCAGTCAGTGCGTCCTGCTCACAGTGTTCAGCTAGATCCGTTCCTGCTATTTACATTTAGTGCAGTGCGCATACCTCCCAACTTTTGAACTTCAGAAAGAGGGACACTTATGGGAGGAGGCGACTGAACGCGCGCTATGTGCACTGCGGCAAAAAGAAAGATTCTCACTAATGCATACAAAAACCCCAGCACAGTCATTTCAAAAAATAGGAATAAAAAGCTTCCATTACAAATGATTTTGCATAAACTATGGAAGTGTGCATTACACAAAGTGTGGAAGGATTCAGGAGTGCATTATGTACAGAGTGCAGGGTTCAGGATAGGGCTAGATACAGAGTGCATGGTTCTGGAGTGTGTTATGCACAAGGTGCAGGGTTCTGGAGTTACATATAGAGTGCAGGGTATTGACATGTGTTATGTACAGAGTGCAGGCACAGTGCATGGTTCTGGAGTGCGTTACGTATAGAGTGCAAGGGTTCAAGAGCGCTAGGTACAGAGTGCAGTCATCCATCCACATGTCACTATTGCCCTTCTCCTCAACTATAACATCTGAAACCCCCCTCCCTACACACACACACACACATATATATATAACACACACCACACCACACCCACACAGATATAACACACACCACACCACACACACATAACACACACACATACATAACACACACACACACATACAACACACACCACACCACACACACACACAGATATAACACACACCACACCACACACACACATAACACACACCACACGACACACACATAACACACACACATACATAACACACACACACACATACAACACACACCACACCACACACACACATACATAACACACACACACACACACACACATACAACACGCACCACACACACACACAGATATAACACACACCACACCACACACATAACACACACACACATACAACACACACCACACCACACACACATATAACACACACCACACACATAACACACACAACACCACACACACACAACACACACACACATACAACACACACCACACACACACACAGATATAACACACACCACACACACACAGATATAACACACACCACACCAAACACACACCACACCACACACACACATAACACACACACACATACAACACACACCACACCACACACACATACAACACACACCACACACACATAACACACACTTTTGTAAAAGTAGCACCTTTCTGTAGATGTCTTCTATCCAGTGCAGCCACAGCTTCCTTCTCCTTTCAGTGCACTGGGTATCTTCGACTCCTGGAGCAGGAAGGAGATAATGATTAGGGGGCAGCTCACCCCCCTCCCCCCTCCTCCCTCCTCCCTCCTCACACACGCTGCAGTCAGACTTTCACTTGTCCCGACTTTAGTGCAGACTGCAGAGCAGAGAGCCTGTTGAAGGAGCTGAGCTGAGCTGTTACTTTCACTTTCAACTGCAGAAGTCAGGCTTATGTATTTAGGTGAAAGTGGGGAGCTGCCTGTGAGTGCAGGGCTAATGGAGGCTGAAAAAACTCTGGGGGAGAGGAATAGATAGCTGATCCCGGCCAGCAATCTATGAATGCCGGTGTTGTGTCACCGGCTCTTTCGCTATGCACTGGTTTGACAGAGGGGCGGGTCTGGATAGCAGTCCCGCCCCTACCCGACATCACACTCTCTTTTTGACAGGTGAAGTCTCTCATTGGGGCTGCACAGTGCACATCCAGCTGACTTGTTAGGCAATCCCTGGCTGTACTGGATGTACACACTGCTGCAGGTCCTATTGAGAGAAAAATTAGCTTGTAGTCAACAGCATTATGCGGGACAAATCACCTGTATGGCGGGATAGCGGGACAGAGGTGTCAAAGCGGGAAAGTCCCGCCCAATCCGGGACTGTTGGGAGGTATGCAGTGCGTCCTGCTCACAGTGTTCAGCTAGATCCGTTCCTGCTATTTACATTTAGTGCAGTGCGTTCTGCTCAGTGTTCAGCTAGATCCGTTCCTGCTATTTACATTTAGTGCAGTCAGTGCGTCCTGCTCACAGTGTTCAGCTAGATCCGTTCCTGCTATTTACATTTAGTGCAGTGCGTCCTGCTCACAGTGTTCAGCTAGATCTGTTCCTGCTATTTACATTTAGTGCAGTCAGTGCGTCCTGCTCACAGTGTTCAGCTAGATCCGTTCCTGCTATTTACATTTAGTGCAGTGCGTCCTGCTCACAGTGTTCAGCTAGATCCGTTCCTGTTATCTTCCTACTGACAGGCAGGCTTGTCTGGTTACAGTATATAAAGCTACCTGAAGAAAATTACAGGTGTTCTATCCCAGCTTAGTGCAGCTACAGGCCATTAGTATGTCTGGAAGGCCAAGAAGGAGAGGCAGACAGTCACAAGCCAATAAGAGAGGGCAAGCAGGCTCTGTGTCTAGTGCTGGTCGTGGAGACGGTGCATCCTCATCAGCACGTGGCCATGGGACACGCTTGGCCTTTTTTTCGGCAGCTGGCCGTGTTGAGCCGCAACATGCGGAAGACTTGGTCTAGTGGATGACCAAGCCGTCCTCATCCTCCTCATCCTCTCTCACCCATGCCCAGGGTGCTTTGTCTGGCAAAGCAGCGGCCTCTTCCCTCAGCTCAATGTCATCAGTGACTCCTTCCCTAGCTCCACCATGTCCTCCTGAGGATTCCCTCGAACTGTTTGACCACAGTGTTGGGTACATGCTCCAGGAGGATGCCCAGCGTTTGGAAGGCTCTGATGATGATACTGAGCTCGATGAAGGCAGTAACATGAGCACGGACAGAGGGGGTGCCCAAGAAGGACAGCAATCTGGCAGTCATGCTCCCCCTGCTGCAGCATACTGCCAGGTTTGCTCCAGTGATGAGGAGGGAGGGGATGATGAGGTCACTGACTCAACGTGGGTGCCTGATAGGAGAGAGGAGGAGGAGGAGGAGGAGGAGGCGGCACATCACCAACGAGGCAGGATGCCCTCCAGGGGCCAGCCTAAGGGCAGCACATTGACTGCATCACACCCCAAAGCTCCACATGTGCAGGGCGCTGCAGTCTCTGCGCGTTATTCAAAAAGTTATTTGGTGTGGGCCTTTTTTGAGACGAGTGCATCAGATCGCACCGCTGCTATTTGCAACATATGTCTCAAGCGTATCTCGCGTGGCCAAAACATCTCCCGCTTGGGTACCACATGCTTGACCAGACATATGTTGACCTGCCATGCAGTTCGTTGGCAAGCATATCTAAAAGACCCACACCAAAGAACAAAGAGGATCTCTCCTTGCTCCTCATCAGCTGAGATTTCCAACCCCACTAGACCTTCAGTCCTCTCTGAGACCTGCAGTGAGAGGAATGAAGGTGTAGAATTAGGTGTGTCACAGCCAAGTACTTGTGGGCAATCTGCTTTTGGTACACCGACGTCAGATTGTACCAGGCAAATTTCCCTGCCCCAGCTGCTGCACCGCCGAAAGAAGTTTGCTCCCAGCCATCCACATGCCCAGCGGTTGAATGCTAGCTTGGCAAAATTGCTAGCACTTCAACTGCTGCCTTTTCAGTTGGTAGACTCTGCCCCCTTCCGTGAGTTTGTGGAATGTGCGGTTCCTCAGTGGCAGGTACCCAAACGCCACTTTTTCTCACGGAAGGCGATTCCGGCTCTCTACCGGCATGTGGAAGGCAATGTCCATGCCTCGCTGGACAGGGCGGTCAGCGGTAAGGTGCATATTACCGCTGACTCATGGTCCAGCAGGCATGGACAGGGACGTTACCTTAGTTTCACGGCGCATTGGGTGACTCTGCTGGCAGCTGGGAAGGATGCAGGACAAGGTGCAGTAGTGTTGGAGGTTGTTCCGCCACCACGCCTCCAAAATGCTGATTGTGACACACCTCTCTCCTCCACCCCCTCCTCTTCTTCTTCCTCCATGGCCTCTTCCTCGGAACCAGCGGTGCTCCGTAGGCGTTCAAGGGGCTACGCAAGTACGCAGGCCAAAAGATGCCATGCGGTGCTTGAGCTGGTGTGCTTGGGGGACAGGAGCCACACTGGGGCAGAGGTTCTGTCAGCTCTGCAGGGGCAGGTTCAGAGGTGGTTGACGCCACGCCAACTTAAGGCAGGAATGGTGGTTTGCGACAATGGCACCAACCTCCTCTCTGCCCTCCGACAGGGACAACTGACCCATGTGCCCTGTTTGGCTTACGTCCTTAACTTGGTGGTGCAGCGGTTCTTGGGCAGGTACCCGGGCTTACAGGATGTCCTGAGGCAGGCCAGGAAAGTCTGTGTGCATTTCCGCCGGTCATATAATGCCAGTGCTCGGCTGACGGACCTCCAAAAGGAGTTTAACCTGCCCAAGAACCGCCTAATCTGTGACATGCCCACCAGGTGGAACTCAACGTTGGCCATGCTGCAGCGGCTGCACACGCAGCAGAGGGCCATCAATGAGTACCTGTGCGACTATGGCACCAGGACAGGGTCAGGGGAGCTTGGTTTTTTTTCCCCACGCCAGTGGGCCATGATCAGGGATGCATGCACTGTCCTGTCACCATTCGAGGAGGCCACGAGGATGGTGAGCACTGACAGTGCATGCATCAGTGACACTGTCCCCCTTGTCCACCTGTTGGAGCACACGCTGCGTGGAATAATGGACAGGGCACTTGAGGCAGAACAGAGGCAGGAAGAGGAGGACTTCCTTAGCTCTCAACTCCCCCTTTATCCAGACAGTGTTCCTGCGTGCCCGCTGATCACACAGCAAGAGGACGAGGAGGAAGATTGTGTCAGTATGGAGGTGGAGCCTGGCACTCAGCATCAGCAGTCTTTAAGGGATCAGTCCCAAGGAACACATGGACTTGTACGTGGCTGGGAGGAGGTGGCTGCGGACGTTGTTGTCCTTAGTGACCCAGAGGACTCCGGACCGAATGCCTCAGCAAACCTACGCTGCATGGCCTCCCTGATCCTGCAAAGCCTGCGTAAGGATCCTCGTATTCGTGGTATCAAGGAGAAGGACCAATACTGGCTGGCAACCCTCCTTGATCCACGTTACAAGGGTAAGGTTGCGGACCTTATCTTGCCATCGCAGAGGGAGCAGAGGATGAAACATCTTCGAGAGGCCTTGCAGAAAGGTCTGTGCAACGCGTTCCCAGAGACTGGGAGGTTACAAACTCCTGTTTCTGGACAACGTGTTGCTGAGGCTTCGGTCAGTCAAAGAAGGAGCGGTGGAGAAGGTGGCCGTCTGACCGATGCGTTCAGACAATTTTTTGGTCCGCAGCCCCAAGGTATGATCGGTTCCAGCAACCATCGCCAGCGTCTGTTTTACATGGTGCAGGAATACCTAGGGGCAAGATCAGACTTGGACACCTTTCCCACCGAAAATCCTCTGGGTTACTGGGTCTTGAGGATGGATCACTGGCCAGAGCTTGCACAGTATGCAATTGAGCTACTGGCCTGTCCTGCATCCAGCGTTCTTTCGGAACGCACATTCAGTGCTGCTGGAGGCGTGGTAACCGATCACAGGGTGCGTCTGTCCACCGACTCGGTCGATCGGCTGACCTTCATAAAAATGAATCAGTCTTGGATCACCACCAGCTACCAAGCACCTGATGCTGATGTAACTGAATAATTTTTTTCAGATCCCTTCAAAGACTGCCTATGCTGATGCTGAGTGACTATCCCTGAGTAATTATCCTCTTCCTCCTCAATCATCACGCTGATAGCTTGTAAGAACATTTTTGGTTCTGGGCGCCACCACCAGTGCCTAAGGCACAATTTTTCAGCCCCTGTTTAACAGGGGCGTGTAATTACAATTTTTGATGTAATACTTTGCAGCAGGGCTCGTTCCTGCATTCCAACTAGAGTGTCTGTGAGGGGTTGCAGTGTTGTGGCACCAGCACCAGTGCCTAAGGCCCAATTTTTCTGCCCCTGTCTAACAGGGGCGTGTAATTACAATTTTTGATGCAATACTTTACAGCAGGGCTCGTTCCTGCGTTCCAACTAGAGTGTCTGTGAGGGGTTGCAGTGTTGTGGCACCAGCACCAGTGCCTAAGACCTAATTTTTCTGCCCCTGTCTAACAGGGGCGTGTAATTACAATTTTTGATGCAATACTTTGCAGCAGGGCTCGTTCCTGCGTTCCAACTAGAGTGTCTGTGAGGGGTTGCAGTGTTGTGGCACCAGCACCAGTGCCTAAGGCCTAATTTTTCAGCTCCTGTTCAACAGGGGCATGTAATTACAATTCTTGATCTAACATTTCACAGCAGGGCCCTGTGAGGGCTTACAGTGTTGTGGCCACAGCAACACCTAAGGCCCAAATTTCTGCTGAGTATATAGGGCAGGACCCTACTTTCAAACATCTAACTTATAAACGACTTCTACTTGCAAACGGAAGGAGACAACAGGAAGTGAGATGAAATCTACCCCTAGGAAGGGAAATTCTCTCCTGTAAGAGTTAATATGGGAAAACAATTTCTCCTTTCCACTGATGCTTTCCAATCCTTGTTCCACAAAAAAACCCAAATTTTCAAAAAACATTTTTCATTGGGACAAAAAAGTGAGGTGAAATCTTCTGAAGAGGAGGAAAGACAGCAAAACAAATGTCACAGGGGTGATAACCCTTCCCTATGTTTTCCAAAAAGCTTAAAAAAGATTTTTTGGCTGGAGCTAAACACGTTAAAAATGTACCCGTTCAAAATTACAAAGAGATTCTACTTAACAACAAACCTACAGTCCCTGTCTTGTTTGCACCGCCTGTATACTGCTGTTCAGAGTATATAGGGCCTGGTGGCCCCACACCTTTCCTTATTTTAATTTGGGTGCGGGGTTCCCCTTAATATCCATACAAGACCCAAAGGGCCTGGTAATGGACTGGGGGGTACCCGTGTCATTTGTCTCACTGATTTTCATCCATATTGCCATGACCCGACATGACATTAAACCCGCAAGCAGTTTTAAATGAGATTTTTTCCTTTAAAAATGACATTTGGTGCAGGGACTGTTCTAAACACGGCAAACACGCGTCACTTTACAGGCATACTATAGACACCCCCCAGGTACGATATTTAAAGGAATATTTCACTTTTTTTTTTTTACTTTAAGCATCATTAAAATCACTGCTCCCGAAAAAACGGCCGTTTTTAAAAGTTTTTTTTGCATTGATACATGTCCCCTGGGGTAGGACCCGGGTCCCCAAACCCTTTTTCGGACAATACCATGCAAATTAGCCTTTAAAATGAGCACTTTTGATTTTGAACGTTCGAGTCCCATAGACGTCAATGGGGTTCTAACGTTCGTGCGAACTTTCGGTCCGTTCGCGGGTTCTGGTGCGAACCGAACCGGGGGGTGTTCGGCTCATCCCTACTGAGAAGCAAAAATGACCCATTGTTCAAGGAACCCCTAGCAACCTCTGGAGAAACCTTAGTATTCCACGGAACCCTGGTTGAGAAAGGCTGATACAGACAGTATTGTAAGTTATCATATTATTTTCATGTTTTTGTTAACTGATCTTGTCCTTTTTGCCCCCAAAATCTTGATTTTCTGCTCAGGGTTCAGTTCTTTTTTGGATTAAACCACAGGTAGGCAGTGGCGTCTCCAGCTTTTATATTTAGGGGGGCACATGGGGGGACATGGACAAAAGTAGGGGGGCAACTATAAAATGCAATTATATATATATATATATATATATATATATATATATATATATATATATATATATATATATCTCCATATATATATCTCCTGGGGCCCTTTACTACGATCCCACAACGACCCTTTTACATGTTCTGCAGTGAGATCCCTTCCTACTGTATTGGGGCCCCCCAGGGTGGCAGAAAACAAGAGATATATGTCACCAGCATACCAAGAAAATATAAGGGTCCAAAGCAGTGGGAGAACTATCAGGGTTGCAAAGGCTGTCTTGCCACCGGGCCCTGGTGTTCTGCCACTGTGGGGTTCCCCAGCCTCCTTGACAGCGCTGGTCTGGTATCTCTTGGAATTTACAGGCTCGTTCTTCTGTCCTAAGGACGGGAGAAATCAGTCTGTTTTTTCAGTAACTGAGAGTCCTGGTGGAGTCCTTCTTGCAACTCGCTCTTCTCCCTGCCAATGAGGATGCAGGGGAAGGAGCAGATCGGGCGGCCGTGGTTGTGTGAGCGCTCCCATTATGCAGTGTCAGCGAGCAGAGGTAGGGGGGAGGAATCACCCTCAGGAGCTGACTGGGGACGCTCTCCCTCTTAGACATTGCCTTTTTGTAAAAAAAAAAAAAAAAAGGGGTTTTTTTTTTATTGGGGGGTGGGGCACAGCATATTGTTGGTGGGGTCAGGGCCCCCTCTGGCCCCCCCTAGGGACGCCATTGCAGGTAGGTGTTTTTATTTCTTTCTATCGCAAAAAAAAAGTCTATGGGAGTTGCCTACAGTGAAAACTGAGACAATTATTAGATCCAGTGGCATTTAGACAGCTGAAGTTTTAAACAAATTTTGACCTTTCCTGTAAAAATCAAGCATGGCCATGTTTCTTCTTGTCTCTAGAGCTTCCCTTCTGGTCTTTACTGTGAGGGACAGCACCATTGACCAATATAGAGGCTCAGGCATGCCTTTTAAAAAAAAGGTTGGACACAAAAACTACTTAAACGAATTAACCCGTTTGATTTTAGTTGACTAAATGAATATTGAAATTGATTTTCGTCATCGTTTTCATCAATTGACTTCATTCTAATTTTCTTTTCGTTTGGTTTTCGTCACTGAAAACATGCAGCTGACGAAAACGATATTTTCGTTGACTAAATTGACACTGATCCCTCTGTGCCATTCCTGTTCCTGCTTGCCCCTCCCCCAGGTCTCACTTGGCTCCTCCCCCTCATCTCAGACACTATTGTCTCCGTGCTGGACCCGGATTGGTGCTTCTGCTTCGTCTAGGTAGCGGGGGGGAGGAATTCATTGCAGGGGCTGGAGGTAGACTAGTGGGTGGAGATGGGTGTTCAGGTCCATTCGTCTGCCCTCGAGTTCACATAATCTGGCGGGGTTGTGTTGGCCATCACCGTGCACGGAGCTCATCACTGTGCTTAGCTAGGTAAAGGTATAGACAGGACCAGCGCCAGCATAAGCACTTCTTGAAGGACCCCCTACTTTAGCACCCCTGCTCCTGGCACCCTAAGGTGGCTGCCTAAGCTGCCTTATGCTGGTGCGGGCCCTACTGGAACTATAAACAGATTTTGACCTTTCCTTTAAAAGTGAAGCTTCACCATCCCCCTCTCTGTCTCTGGAGCTTTCCTACTGGTCCTTTAATGTGACGGCCGGGCATATGGAGGCTCAGGTACTAAACAATTTCCGGGGGGGGGGGGGAGCCCGTCTTTTATAGGAAAAATCTACAGGCGTTGTCTTCAATGAAAATCACATGTCAAGATGATAGGTAGTAAAATTTACTAGAAAAAACATTAACAAAAGTTAATTAAACTGCGCTCTCTTTAAAGTACAAGTGCAAAGGAAGATTGATCTCTTAACACAAAACCATATAAAAATAATAATTATTATACTCTCATATAAAGTCCAATCATGAAAACACCACATAAGTGCTTGATACCATGTGTAAAAGAAGTCACAAATGTTCAAAGTAAACACATTCTAAATGACTTGGGTATTGTGCCATGTGTTCAAAAAATCAAATCGAAAAAATCTGATCAAAAAAGTGTTAAAAAAAAGCCTCTGAACAAAATCCTCCTAATTTTCGGCAATCATGAAAGAGTTTGCTCTTCCACCACCATCACCGACCACACAGTCTACTCACCAGAAAGTAGTGACACCCATTACAGGAGTCAAAAGCGCTTCAATGGAACATTGGATTCACACAATCGCGGCTTTATCCGGACGCTGTGTAGTTAGGAGTACTGTGACCTACAGGGACGCTGGATGGACTTGTATGTAGAGCCCTCGATGCGGGATTGGTCCTTAAAGACCATCAATGCAGTCCTTAGATGTAGTCTCTGCATTCGTTTTCAGCTTCTTTTGTACTCATCGAGCATCCATCTGCTCCAGGAACAATTTAAAAAATTTAAGGTAAAAGGCAGGTAAAATTTACTAATATGGAAGCTCAGTAGGTAAAAAAATTGCTGGGCAAGCTTGTCTTTTATAGGAAAAAGTTGAGAGTCACAAAATCTACAGGCGTTGCCTTCAGTGAAAACCACATGTCAAGATGATCATTAGATCCAGTGATATAGGCAGCTGGACCTATAAACAGATCTTGGCATTCCTTTAAAATTGAAGCTTGGCCATGCAGCCTTCTTTCCTCTGGTGCTTCCCAACTGGCCCCTAATGTAACAGGCAGCATAATTGACCAATATGGAGACTCAGGTGGTAAACAATTGCCTTGGGGACCAAGCTCATGAGAGTCACAAATTTTTTGGGCATTATGGGTTTGTGGTGAAAGATAATTTTGCCAGGTCCTGGTATTGTTAACATTAAAATATCATTCTTTATAATATTAGGATTAGGGTTTGGGTTAGGAGAAATGTTTGTGAATATGATTAGGGTTAAAGACTATAGTGAGTTATGGGTTGGAGGACGGAACCGTGGCACGTGACAGGAAAAACAGTAAATCTAACTCCCCTGGAAGTGTCAAATGCTGAAGATACTAACAGAGGCTGCATCACTGAATTGGAGGGGTGGTAGGAGACATGGGCCACCATAGGGTGAGTGTAATAACTCTTCTATTGCAGTGACCTTCCTTCGGGATTTTCTTTTACCCTGACAGGGTCATTTTAGGGTTATCAGTCATGTGTAGGGGTTATGTACAGGGTAGGGTTGACAGTTACATTTGGAGGATAATTTCAGGCTTCGGGTTAGATGTTGAGGTCAGGGTAATGGCATCTTACTTAGTTATTATTGCATTTGAGTTGTGATCATTTACTATTTATGACTTTCTTTTGTGTGTGAAATTTCTTAAAGCTAGTCCAGGAGTTATTTACCAAACTATTTGCAGCCAAAAAGATGTACTGTGGTTTTGCATAGTTACATAGTTAGTCAGGTTGAAAAAAGACACAAGTCCATCCAGTTCAACCCAAAAAAATAAATAAATACAATCCCATATATACAATCCTATACCAACAGTTGACCCAGAGGAAGGCCAAAAACCCCAGCAAACCATGTTCCAATTTGCTACAGCAGGGGAAAAAATTCCTTACTGATCCCCCGAGAGGCAATTGGATATTCCCTGGATTAACTTTACCTATAAATGTTAGTACCCAGTTATATTATGTACATTTAGGAAAGTATTCAGGCCTTTCTTAAAGCAAGCCACTGAGCTGGCCAGAACCATCTCTGGAGGGACTATATTTCACATTTTCACAGCTCTTACTGTGTAGAAACCTTTGCGTATTTGTAGATGAAATCTCTTTTCCTCTAGACGTAAAGAGGACGCCCTTGTCCTCTGTGATGACCTTAAAGTGAATGACTGAACACCAAGTTCACTATATGGACCCCTTATATATTTGTACATGGTGATCATATCCCCCCTTAATCTCCTCTTTTCAAGAGAGAATAGATTCAGTTCCTCTAATCTTTCCTCATAGCTGAGCTCCTCCATGCCTCTTATCAGTTTGGTTGCCCTTCTCTGCACTTTCTCCAGTTCCCCGATATCCTTTTTGAGAACTGGTGCCCAAAACTGAACCGCATATTCCAGATGAGGTCTTACTAATGATTTGTACAGGGGGGGCAAAATGATATCTCACTCTCTCTGGAGTCCATACCTCTCCTAATACAAGAAAGGACTTTGCTCGCGTTGGAAACCGCAGCTTGGCATTGCATGTTATTATTGAGCTTATGATCTACCAAAACCCCCAGATCCTTCTCCACCACGGATTCCCCCAGTTGTACTCCCCCTAGTATGTATGATAAATGCATATTCTTAGCCCCCAAGTTCATAACTTTACATTTATCAACATTAAACCTCATCTGCCACTTCATTTTATGATTCAACAAATTCTATAAATTGCATTGAGCACCTAGTGGGTGCTTTGCTCATGTACCTGCCTGCTTTGTAAATTATGGGACTTTCCCCAAAGCTCTTTCTTTTATAGAGGCTTATTTCCAACGGGACAGAAAATCTGTGTACACCATAACAAGAGCCTCTATTATTTCTCACTAAGGCAATCCTAAGGTCCATGAAACACCAGCATAACTGTCCCGGGGTTGCCAAAAAAACCTCCAGCAACTGTTTTTACAGCATTGCCCCTCACTGGCGAGAGAGACTCTGCACCATTGCGGCCAGCAAGGTAGTGATGATATAGAAACAGGTGAGTGGTTTCTTTGCCCGCTTTAGAGACTGGTAAGTAGGATGGCTAATGTATCATAGGCCTTACATGGCTGGACCTCTGCCTATTTCTCATATCAGGTTATAAAATGGACAAAGAATTAGGTCATGTACAACCAGGGGTAGATGTACCATTTGTAACCCTTTTGTAGACCTTTTTAGTTTCATTTCGTTTTGACCCAACAATTTAGTTATTTCGTTTAGTTCAATTTGGTTGATTCGTTCAATTCGTATTCAAAATTCGTATTCGGAATTTTCGAATTTTCTTTCGAATTTACTGGGTTTTTTTTTCGCTTCGAAGCGTTCAAATCGATAAATTTTCGAATCGGTCGAAACCAAAATGTTATATTGTTTTTTTCGATTTGAATGCAGCAAAGTGAACGAACAAAAGAAAAATCTTCATCAAATGATTACGACTCTTTAACCACTTGCCTACCGGGCACTTACACCCCCTTCCTGCCCAGGCCATTTTTCAACTTTCAGCGCTGTCACACTTTGAATGACAATTGCGCGGTCATGCTACACTGTACACATATGACATTATTATCATTTTCTTTACACAAATAGCGCTTTCTTTTGGTGGTATTTAATCACTGCTGGGTTTTTTATTTTTTACTAAAAAAAAAAAAAATGTAAAAAAAAAAAAAGATTTTTTACTTAGTTTCTGTCAGTAAATTTTGTAAATAAGTAATTTTTCTCCTTCACTGATGTGCGCTGATGAGGCGGCACTGATGGGCACTGATACTCTGAACTGGTGAGCATTGATGAGGTGGCACTTATGGGCACTGATGAGGCGGCACTTATGGGTACTGATAGGTGGCACTGATATGTGGCATTGATAGGTGGCACTGATTGGCACTGATAGGCGGCACTGGTGGGCACTGAGAGGCAGCACGGTTAGGCGGCACTGATGGGCACTGATGGGCATTCATGGGTGGCACTGATGGGTGACACTGATGTGCATTGATGGACAGCAGTGATGGGCATTGATGGGCAGCATTGATAGGCGGCACTGGTGGTAGCCAGCACTGACTGACATTATTAATGGGCACTGATTGGTGGCACTTGTGGGCGCTGGTGGGCACTGATTGTTGGCACTGGTGGGCACTGATTGCTGGCACTGGTGGGCAATGCTGGGCTCTATGGTTGCTGAGGACGTCATGTGACGAAGCGCGCACAACGGCATCATGCTCTGTCAGTCTGCTCCACGGCATAGGAGAGAGGAGGACGCTGCTTAGCAGCTGATAGTATCACATCCTCACTGCGCTCCATATGCTCGTTTGGAGCGTCCTGCTTTACCTATACAAACTGTAGTTTGTACTTTGTCTGGCAATCTTTGCTGTCCTAATCCATCCGGACAGAAATATACAATTAGTGCCTGGACTTGGTAGATTCACTTATTTTTTCTTTTTATTTTTTTTTTTTTTTTTTTTTTTTTAATTTTTGTTTGTTTTGGAACTCTATCATTATTATTTTTTAATCTATTATTTTTTAATTTTAACATTTTTATTTTTTGGTTTGTCATTTTTAATTTTAATTTTTGAAAAAAAATTTTTTCTTTTACAAACCAACGGTGCTGGTTTTGATGTAATTTTTAAATAAAGTGGCCATACGGTATTACGCTATGGAAGCTCTCTTTTTTTCCTAAACATATGAGTGGAAGCAACACCTTCAAGGATTTAAAGGCACAGGAGATATCCAGCATAACACCTGGCAGCGATCTATCTCCCAACACAGGTGAATTACCCCGCTGGGGGGCTTGGGGAGCTGATTATAACATAAAGATTCGTCAGATGGAAGCAACCCTGCGTATCACACCACAAGCGTTATACCCCTGCTGGGGTTCTGGGAGCTGGTGAGTAAGCAACCAAAGGGGGAGCACGAGAGTCACCTGACAAATTATTGCAGCACCAAGTCACCTGTGGGAATCTGCATGAGTCACTTTACATCAATATATGGAACTTTGTTGAAAACCCAATTGTTGTTGTTTCCTGGGCTATTGAGCAGTTTTTGGTCTATGCAATTGCAATCTATGATGATTATGTGGAATGTAATGGATTAGAATAATATTATATATACATACATCACTGTGTTTGCATATGGTTCTTAGTAAATGCACTATATGGAATCCAGTTTCTGGTCTCTTTCCCAGATACAGTAGGATCCAGTAAGCTGTGCGACATTTGATGCCTATTATAACCTTTGTATATTTGAGTATTGGAAACGTATCTACTTAGTGGCTGTGGAACTACCTATATTGTAAATAAGGGGGACCTGTACATACTGTATACCTCTTAGAATTACAACTACAGGTAGGGGGTGCCTAGTTATAGGCCATCCCAATTTCCAAACATACTGACTGATATTTAATATTTTTTCAGGTAGCGCCAGTATACCCAATTCTTTATTTTCAATGCTGGGCTCTAATTGCTGGCACTGATTGGTGACATGGTGGCGCTATATTGTAATCAGGGCACTGATGATCAGTGCCCTGATTACATATTTTGTTGTTGCAGCATCTCCTCGCCACACACTTCGTGTTTACATGTGACCGGCTGTGTTTGGACATAGCAGATCATATGGTTAAAGAGCTGCAGACGCGGCTCTTTACAGAGATTGGGGTCGCGCCGTGTCCTAGCTGTCCTAGAGATCGGGGTCGCCCACGTGTCCCCCGCGGGCGCGCAAGAGCGGCTGTTCTGGGACGACGTCATATGACAGCGTCCCAGAACGAGAGAGCCGCACCGTCCCACCGTCATTTGCACAGAAGCCCTTTGATCACTCTGTCCACTAACGTGTATATTCTAATCTTATGGTGAGAAAACACCTAGCGATTTGCGATCAATCTAGGTACAAACCATCACAAACAAACATGTAGCACCCTCCTAGTGTAAGCTGCTAGGTAAATTTAGTTCTTGGCTCCTTCTGTAATTACGGGAGCAGTAATTTTTTTTTTCTGGCCTGTTCAGGGTTTCACAGGCTGGGAGTTTGATTGCTTCCCCCTGCCTCTGACAGAAGCTTCCAGAGCCCAGAGAGATTCAAAACAAAAAGCCTGAATATTTATTATATTATTTATATTTATTACTCCTCTCCAATCCCTGGAGAGGAGTGTCCAGTAAGGGGCTGGAATGGTGATAAATAGCCAAAGACACTGGAGAGCAGGGTTCCTCCTTTTTCGGGAGGGTCCCAGAGCCAGAGGACCTGCTGCTCTCAGGCCGCCCATGGACAAAACAGCTGCTCTCCAGGCCTCAGTAGTGCCAGAGCTGAGGGCCTGGATGGACTTTGCTTGGAGCTGATTGCAGAACTAATCCGCAAGGGATCTGGTCCTAAGAGGTGCCATCTCACTCACTGGACCAGGGTTGGAGAAAGCTGGCAGTTGTCCAGGGGACATGTGAGTTGTGACCTTGAACTAATCACTGAGATTGGCTAGGGTTCTGGAAGCTGCACTGGATGCCCAGTGAAAGGTAGCCAGATGCCAAAAAGATGTTTCCCCATGGTCTTCTCCTGTGAGGCTTTAGACTGTTCACACTTACTATTACTTCTAAAAGAAGATTGACCTCTAACCCTATTAAAGTGGTGTTCCGGCCAAAATTATACTTTTTAAATAAAAATACCCATATAATACACAAGCTTAATGTATTCTAGTAATGTTAGTCTGTAAACTAAGGTCTGTTTTGTTAGTTTATAGCAGTAGTTTGTTAATTTATAAACTTACAGCAGGCCGTGGCCATCTTAAGTGTGGGCATCTGAAGCCAGACTGTATTTCTTCCTGGATCTCATCCTTGCAGATCTCGCACATGCTCAGTGCAGCACAAGCAGTGTAATAGGTTTCAGGTCAGATTTCCATAGCAACGGCGGTGTCAGAGGAAGTTGCCGCCCCTTCCCAGAAGGCATTGCAAACAGGAAATGATGCGATGAGCCACGGCTAGGGAGGAGGAAGTGAAAAATGAATACAGCAGATATACAGTAGGTGCTGAGAAAAAAAATGAAAAAATATCCAATTCGTTTGCAGTGCACAGTTTAGTGAGGGATGCTGAAGAGTTGTAAAAGTTGGTGGAACTCCACTTTAAGTGCCAAGCATTTTGGAGTATCCCATGCCCAAATCCCCCTCTCCTGTTGAAGTCCTGCAAGCAAAAAAATTCAAGAAGACATCCCCTAGACTGGATTATTAAAGCTGATGTGAATGGACTGATACTTGTGGGGACGGGCAGCCTCTGTACTTTTAGGGAAAAATTCTAGCAGCCTTCTTGGGGGTAGCGCTACAAACAAATTATTGATTAAAGTATCAAATAATGCAGCCAGCTATTGTAAATATGACCTATTAGCCATAAATCAAATCAATTAACGATTGTTAAATCAATTTGTATCATGGTTGGCTCACCAACACACACAGATACATTTGTTTGTTCAATCAGAAGCAGTCAACAAATTTTGGCCACAGCCAATGGACATGGCAAAGACGAAATTGAAGAGCTCACTAAATTGACTGCACGAAGGGGTCTTGCGGTTTTTATTTATTTTGGTTGCATTGAATGAGTGATTGAATGATCATATCAATACTTGTGTGGCCACCACTAGGCCCAGAAGCCGTTCTATCCATCCATAACAGGCACATCCATCTAGGCCAGAAGCAGTTGAGTTGACCATTTACCTTCTGCTGCTTTTATTGGCGGATTAATGTGTCCATTTCAATCATCGTTGACTCCTCACCAAAAGTCGGATGGAAGCTTAGATTGAGACATGACACGGCACAATATCCTTCAAAAGTTGACATTAAATATTCAAAAGTTACTTGGGAGAAGTGTTAGCAATTAAACGAATCAATCATCATGACCGAGACCTGAACAGATGTTCAATAAATCCTTTCCGCCTGTGGTGGGTGTGGGGGGGGGGGGGGGGGGGGGATGGGGAAGGTCCACTTTTAGCTGTCCTTCAGTGATGACACCTCAGCGCTCGTCCTTTCCGTCTGAGCCTCCTGGGCTGCCCGTCGTCACCGTTCTGCTGTGTCTTTCCTTTATTATAAATAACAAGCCACCTGGACTACCTGGGTACCTGGGAGCCAAGGGCCTAATGATGCTGCAGGCTATATGCGGCCCTCTCTCTTCATCCCAGATAATAGGACTGATGGGAACGGCACAGGAATGACGGATGGCAGTGACGAATGGCTACCATGTGCTGACAGCCAGTGAATATAGGGCAGACATGCAGAAAGGTCAGCGGAATGCTTCTCGGTTTGACTTTCACAGTTTGTGAGATCGAAACTGAAAAAAATAAACTTATATTGCATTGTTACTCTCCAGCCTGCCAGAGCTACAATTATAGGCAATCTCTTGGTTTTTTTTTTTTTGCAGTTTCATTTAGATATAGATAAAAAAGGGATCAGTTTGGGATAATCTTGTCAACTTGTGTCGTAAAAACCTTTTTTCTAAGTATAATTTATAACCGCCTTTCTCAACTAGTGAAGGCATGGCCAAATCCTCCACACCGCTCCAAACCAGCACCTCTTGCCATCTGCAAACAATCTGGGTGCCAACTCCTGTAGCCCATCTCCGCTCACCATTAAAGGTTGTAGAAAGATGAAAGCCGCACACCAAAATGATCTCTTCCTGCTATTTTTAATTGGGTGTCAATAAAGCAACTGTATATATGTATCTCCACCCAAAAAAAAACCACACTTCCTTGACGCGTTTCGTCACCGTTGGCTTGTTCACAAGCCTTTTCCAGCTAGGGTTCTGTGGAACACAAGGATTCCTTCTGAGGTTGCTAGGGATTCCTTCAGCAATGATGAATTGATATCACACTTACAATGACCACCTATGCAAGGGGGCAATTTTCTACTAACCATGACTAAGGGGTCTCCAATATGATCTCTTTCTGCCATTTTTAATCAGATGTCAACAAAGCAACTGCATACATAAGTATCTCCACCCACAAAACATACTTCCTTGACGCGTTTCACCACCGTTGGCTTGTACACAAGCTGTTCACAGCTAGGGTTTCATGGAACATAAAGATTCCTTCTGAGGTTGCTAGGGGTTCCTTAACCAATGAGAAACAATGAATTGATATCACACTTACAATGACCACCAATGCAAGAGGGCAATTTTCTACTAACCACGAGCAAAGGGTCTCCAATATGATCTCTTCCTGGCATTTTGAATTAGATGTCAACAAAGCGGCTGCATATATAGGTATCTCCACCCAAAAAAACACACTTCCTTGATGCGTTTCACCACCGTTGGCTTGTTCACAAGCCTTTTTCCAACTAGGGTTTCATGGAACACAAGGATTCCTTCTGAGGTTGCTAGGGGTTCCTTGACCAATGAGCAATGATGAGTTGATATCATACTTACAATGACCACCAATGCAAGGGGGCAATTTTCTACTAACCATGACTAAAGGGTCTCCAATATGATCTCTTCCTGGCATTTTTTATTAGATGTCAACAAAGCGACTGCATATATAGGTATCTCCACCCAAAAAACACACTTCCTTGATGCGTTTCACCACCGTTCCAACTAGGGTTTTATGGAACACAAGGATTCCTTCTGGGGTTGCTAGGAGTTCCTTGACCAATGAGCAATGATGAATTGATATCACACTTACACTGACCATGAATCTAAGGGGTCACTTCCATGTTGACTATTATTACAAGGGAAATCCACAATTTGTTTTTAGTTCAAAGATTGTTACTGAAAATGATTTTTTATATGAAGCATGGGGTGGTAAAAAAAAAACAAAAAACTGCTCTGGGTGTTCAATAGGTAGGCCACATTTCCTTATCTCTCCATGAGACTTGAGCTGAAGGTCTAATCATTTAAGCAGATTTTCTCCAAGATCTGAATACTATTTCAAGTGTTCCTCCGAAGTAGCAAGGTTAAAGAGGAGTTCCACCCAGGGGGGCCATTAAAAAAAATAAATAAATAAAAGTCAGCAGCTACAAATACTGCAGCTGCTGACTTTTAATTGGACACTTACCTGTCCCAGGGTCCAGCGGTGCGGGGGATCGAAGCCCCGCTCGTCCCCCCCCCTCCGCTCGTCGGCGCCAGCATTTCAACTGTGGGCGCCGGGCTGTGGCTTCACAGCCTGGCACCCACTGCGCATGCGCGAGCGGCGCCGAGCGCCGTGATTGGCCGCTCAATCACCTGGGACCTGCAATGGGTCCCAGATGATTGACAGGAGGGAGGGAGAAGAGCCGAGCCCTTCCTGTGCCAGGGGGAAGTGATGTCATCAGCCCAGGCAGACGAAGGGGCAGATTACGAGGGACCACCTAGCAACAGGCATTTAGAGGTAAGTAAAAAAAAAAAAAATATCCAAATGTTTTTTTGGGTTTTTTTTTAGAATTTTTTAGATATGTTTGTTTTTTTGGGTGGAACCCCACTTTAAGTAAGGCTGGTTTATAAATGTGCATGAACATTGGGCAGTCATAATTGCTCATCATATTTGCAGGCTCTGCTAAGTAGCCGAACAGGTATGGGGCTTCTTGGCTTCTCGCTTTCTGTGGGAGTCTACAGGTCATGTCAAGACTATGGGCTCTCTATAAGGCCAAAGGAGCTTTGCTCAGGAGTCACCAAAGCAGTATTCTGCATAGGGTGGGTACAACATACTTACACATTAGAACACACTTACTGTACCTCTTAGTGTACTTCCTTTTCAGAAGTAACAGGTCCAGTGTATCCTGTTGTCACTCAATCCAACGCCACTGCTTCTTCTAAGTTCCGCAGGACTAGAGGTCCTCCAGGTCATCCTTGACTTGCCCCAGCCTGTGACTGGACAGTGAAAGGAGAAGTAGTATAATGATGAGCTCATCTTAGTGACATATAGGCAATTCTACACTTCCCCCTAGGGGGCATGCGCACTGCCGGTGCACCGCTTCTGCTTTGATAAATTACAAAAGCCGATCAGCGGGTGCTGGCTAATGCATGTCCGTCGGCACCCCCCCCCCCCCCCCCGGATTGTAGAGGTAAGAGGCTAAACAGACCTCTGTCTATGTAAACAATGCAGAGCTCTGTCCTATTAGCGGGGATGTGCCACTTGCTAGGCAGGGAATAAAATCCATCACATCCCTTAGTAAAAGCACCTCACACAGTACACATAAACACTGGCTAGGCACACAGTCAACCCTCTGATCGCCCCTTATTGTTAATATCTTCCCAGCCAGTGTCATTAGTACAGTGACAGTGTATATTTCTAGCACTATATTATCTATCACTGTATTAGTGTCACTGGTTCCCGCAAAGTGTCAAAAGCGTCAGTTAGTGTCTTATTTTTCTGCCGCAATATCGCGGTCCTGCTTTAAGTCGCGGATCGCCACCTTTACTAGTATAAAATTAAATAAATAAATAAATAACAAAATTCCAGTAAATCTATCCCATCGTTTGTGGACGTCATAACTTTTGCGAAAACCAATCAATATACACTTTTTGGAATTTTTTTTTTTAACCAAAAATATGTAGCAGAATACATATCGGCCTAAATTGATAAAGAAATTTGATTTTTTTTTTTTTACATTTTTTTTTATTGGATATGTTTTATAGCAGAAAGTAGAAAATATTGTCATTTTTTTTTTAAATTGTCGGTCTTTTTTTGTTTATAGCGCAAAAAATAAAACTACACTGGTGATCAAATACCACCTAAAAAAAAAAAGGTCGATTTGTTGGGAAAAAAATGATACAAACTTTGTTTGGATACAGCGTTGCATAACCGCGCAATTGTCAGTTAAAGTAAAGCAAAGCTGTAGCGCTAATAATGGCCTGGTCATGAAGAGGGGTAAATCTTCCGGGGGTCACGTGGATTTTATCATAGTTTTTATTGTGTGTTCTTTTTTGTACAATAAACCATTATGTGGGAAATGATAAGACATTTCCTAAAGCAATTTTGGATTTATTTATTATTATTATTATTATTATATAATAATGACATTTTTTTAATTTTTGTGGAAATATTTATGATTTTTAGAGGTATATGGAGTCCGCAATACAGGTTCTTTGTTTAAAAAAAAAAAAAAATATATATATATATATATATATATATATATATATAAAATAGATGCCTTGGCTTTACATGTATTTGCAATTGTACAAAGTCCCATGTTTTAAACCAAATGTTGAAGTCGTTAAATTAGGTGTTTTTGTGCAGTGTAGATGGATGCTGTGCAGAGGAAATTTGTCCTTTTAGAAAAAGTTTTTTTTTTTTTAAATACCAAAAATCCTGTTTTTATTTCAAATATATAGATATTTCTTTTATTTAACTTTAAATATATTAAATGTTTAAATATAAGCAGTGGTGGCTGGTGCTCCACTTTTTTTTAGGGGGGGGGAGCGGCAAACAAACCTTGCAGTGCAAAGGGCATGCTGATAGGAGGAGGGAGCAGAGTGACAGAGAGAGATGAGCTCATCAGTTTGCTGCTTCTTTTTTTTTAATAATCAAAAATTTTTATTGTTTATTTCATTTATATATACACCATGTATACAACATTCTATACCCCTTTGTTCAAACACTAGAAACATACTACACATTACATCCTACATCACCTACCACTGTTTTCCCCCTTGTCCCAGCGGCCGACATTTACATATGCGAGGGGAAAAAAAAAATAAAAAAATAGATAAATAAATAAATAAATCGTACCCACCCCACCGTGTTTATCGTGCTTATGTTTATAAAGTGTTAAAAAAATAAAATTATAAATAAGTTCCCCCTAATTCTTATTAGTGTCCTTAAACACTTCAATTCATAATTATATATTGTGTGAAGAGAAAAAAAAAATAGATAAATAAATAAATAAATAAATGGTACCCACCCCACCGTGTTTATCGTGCTTATGTTTATAAAGTGTTAAAAAAAATAAAATTATAAATAAGTTCCCCCTAATTCTTATTAGTGTCCGTAATCACTTCAATTATATATTGTGTGAAGAGAGAAAAAAAAAAAAATTCCTTTTTTTTTTCCTTTTTTTTTTTCCTTTGGTACCCACCCCACCGTGTTTATCGTGTTTATATTTATAAAGTGTTTAAAAATAAAATTATAAATAAGTTCCCCCTTATTCTTATTAGTCCTCATGCACATGGACGTTTTAAAAAACGAGCTGTAAAGCTAGGTTCGACGCCTGGAAAAACCGGCGTTAAAAACGCGATTTTTACAGCGTTTTGCATTAGCGTTTTTCCGCGTTTTTCCGCGTTAGCGCTATGTAGCGTTTTTCAATGAAAAACACATCTCTCAGCTATATACACTCCCAAATTTCCCACAATGCCACAGAAACCAAAGAAAATATGTTAATGAGCATGTGTCGGTGCCATTTTGGTAGGAGAGAGAGAGAGGAGAGAGTGTTTCAGAGTGTTTCAGAGTTTTCAGTATATTTCAGTATTTTTCTGAGAAATATGGATCCTGTCATGCAAAAGATCCTCATGAGGGGGTTAGGGGTTAGGAGTTAGGGTTAGGGTTAGGGTTAGGGGTTAGGGGTTAGGGTTAGGGTTAGGAGTTGGGGGTTAGGGTTAGGGTTAGGGTTAGGGTTAGGAGTTAGGGTTAGGGGTTAGGGGTTAGGGGTTAGGGTTAGGGTTAGGGTTAGGGTTAGGAGTTAGGGTTAGGAGTTAGGGTTAGGGTTAGGAGTTAGGGTTAGGGTTAGGGGTTAGGAGTTAGGGTTAGGGTTAGGGTTAGGAGTTAGGGTTAGGAGTTAGGGTTAGGGTTAGGGTTAGGGTTAGGGTTAGGAGTTAGGGTTAGGAGTTAGGGTTAGGGTTAGGGTTAGGAGTTAGGGGTTAGGGGTTAGGGTTAGGGGTTAGGGTTAGGGTTAGGAGTTAGGGTTAGGAGTTAGGGTTAGGGTTAGGAGTTAGGGTTAGGAGTTAGGGTTAGGGTTAGGAGTTAGGGTTAGGGTTAGGAGTTAGGGTTAGGGTTAGGGGTTAGGGATTAGGAGTTAGGGTTAGGAGTTAGGGTTAGGGTTAGGGTTAGGGGTTAGGGGTTAGGGTTAGGAGTTAGGGTTAGGAGTTAGGGTTAGGGTTAGGAGTTAGGGTTAGGAGTTAGGGTTAGGGTTAGGGTTAGGAGTTAGGGTTAGGGTTAGGAGTTAGGGTTAGGGTTAGGGATTAGGAGTTAGGGTTAGGAGTTAGGGTTAGGGTTAGGTGGATGTGCCACATCCCACAATTCTAATTCTAATTCTACTTGAGAGACTGCACTAGCCATCTTGAAGCCAATATCACCACAGTCACATGGCTGTGCAAAGGACTCTTGGGTAATCTAATGTCCAGACAGGAAATTCCTGTTTTTACAGAGATTACAGTGTCCAATCATCTCTTTTTAACCAAAAAACGCCGGAGTTAAAAAACGCGAAAAAACGCTGCGGTCGCGTTTTTGCGCGTTTTTCCGTGTTTCGCGTTTTTACAGCTCTAGCGCCGCTCCTCGGAACGCACTGGTCCTGGGTTTTTTTTACAGCTTAAAAACGCCTAGGCTATTTGCAGCTCAAAAACGTCTAGGTGGGCATGAATCCATAGACTAACATAGACAGGCGTTTTTAAGCTGTAAAAAACGCTAAAAAACGCGGCTGTAAAAACGTCTTTGTGCATGAGGACTAAGTGTCATTAATCACTTCAAAAAAAAAAAGAGGGGGGGGTGGGGAGTTATTATTCTGATTAGTGTCTTTAGTCCCTACAATTCCTTGTTATGTATTGTGAAAAAAAAAAAAAAGTTTGCTGCTTCTCTCTTTACTGTCCAGTCACAGGCTTGTGGGAGGTCCAGGATGACATGGGCTCAGAAGAAGCTGTACCAGGAGCCAATCAGTTCATGTGCTGGCAAGGATCATAGAGGGGAGAGCAGATTGACAGAGTTATTAGCTCATCAGTGTGATGCTTCTCCCTTCGCTGTCCAGTCACAGGCTGGGGAAAGCCCAGAAGGTCCTGAGCTCATAAGAAGCAGTACAAGGAGCCAATCAGTCCATGTGCTGACTTTGAGCATGCTAATAAGAAGAGGGAGCAAAGTGACAGAGAGATGAGCTCATCAGTGTGCTACTTCTCCCTTCTCCCTTCACTGTCCAGTCACAGGCTGGAGGCAGAACAGGGAGGACCTGGACTCAGGAGAAGTATACAAGGAGCCAATCAGTTCATGTGCTAATAAGGAGCATACTGATTGTAAGAAAGAGCATAAAGACAGAGAGATGAGCTAATCAGTGTTCTGCTTCTCATTTCACTGTCCAGTCACAGGGTGGGGGAAGGTCCAGAAGGACCTGAGCTCAAAAAAATCAGTACAAGGAGCCGATCAGTCCATGTGCCGACTTTGTGCATGCTGATAGGAGGAGGGAGCATAGAGACAGAGAGATGAGCTCATTGCTGTGCTGCTTCTCCCTTCACTATCCAGTCAAAGGCTGGGGGCAGGTCCGCGATGACCTGAACTCAAAACCAGTATACAAGGAGCCAATCAGTTCATGTGCTGAGAAGGAGCATGCTGATTGGAAGAAAGAGCATAATGACAGAGAGATGAGCTAATCAGTGTTCTGCTTCTCATTTCACTGTCCAGTCACAGGGTGGGGGAAGGTCCAGAAGAAGCAGTACAAGGAGACAATCAGTCCATGTGCTGACTTTGTGCATGCTGATAGGAGGGGGAAGCAGACTGACAGAGAGATGAGCCCATCAGTGTTCTGCTTCTCTTTTCACTGTCCAGTCACAGACTTGGGGTGGGGAAGAGACCCGTGAATGAACGTCAGACTGAAGCGGAGAAAAAATAGGGGCTGTGCTATGTGACAGAGCTGGATGGACAGAAATGCAAATCCTTTGGCTGGTAAAGCAGAGCCATTTTATGTGTTCCCTCCGTATATTTATCTGATGCCAGGAGTTCAGCTTTACTCCATATTACTACTTTAAAAGAGTAGCGGTAACAAAAGAGATGGGGGATGGGGTGTGTATATGTCAAATACGCGTTGACGATTACAAAAGGCCGCCATGCCATAGATCAGCTTTACGATGATCGCCGTGGTTATGGTGCGCTCGCCCCCCCCCCCCCCCTTCTCCTATCTGGGTGTCCTCTTTAGCGAGGTATAAAGTAGGATAAACCGCGGCATTCCGAGATAATGGCTGAGCGCGTCGGAGGAACGCGTTATATACAACTTTAACCTTTGGGTTCTGCCATGCCAAATATGGACTTTATCCAGGTTTTAATGAGGCTCTAAAATTTTCATGATTACGTTCGTATTTCAGCCGGAACTGCAGCCCTGACATGTTGTACAACATTTCGGATGGCTGATCTTTAGAAATCGGCCATATGTACGACCGTTAAAGTGTGTTATTATCTGGGGGCGGTAGCGGAGAATTAAGGAAAGGCTCGGCCCTGGGGTGCGAAGGTTTACTGTCCGTCTATGAATCAATAAACGCCTAAAGCCACTTTGTACTTACCGCTCAGGATGTAACGGCTTAAGGTTAAAGAATTGCTAAAGCTAATGACCATTTTTTTATTCTGGATAGGGTAGGAAATGGTTAAAGTTTTATGGCTTTTTATGTCCCATTAGGGGGGGATTTCTTTTTACGTCCCGTCCACACAACAGGAAGTGAGAGGAAATCTCTCCAAAGTGAGATAAATACCCTCTTAGTTGTCACCAGAGCAAGTAATACGATGGAAGCAGTGGCGTAAACTCTATGTGGGCAATGTTTGCTGGGCATATGGACCCCAAGGGAGGTGGGGCCCACTGTGCTCCCCCACACATTGTACAAGTGTGGAGAACCAACGATCAATTCCCTCTACTCCCCTTTTCTGCTGGCAGCTGTGCTTGTCAGAGGCAGCAGAGCAAGGATCGCTGTTTGGAGGGGGCGTGTGCTAAAGGCCAACATAGGTAGTGAGGGGGTGTATTCTGTAGCAGGGCTGTACTTGGCTGTGATTTAGCCCCACCTACTGGGCCACATTATAGGTCCAAATCAGTAGTAAATGATGCAGAGTTCAGGGGTCAGTACTAAGCAACACAGAGGTCAGTAGTAAGTAATGCAGGGTTCAGGGGTCAGTAGTACGTGATACAGACGTCAGGGGTCAGTAGTAAGTGACAGAGGTCAGTGGTAAGTGATACTGAGTTCAGGGGTCAATAGTAAGTGATGCATAGGTCACTAGTAAGTACTGTGGAGTACATAGGTCTGTAGTAAGTGACACAAAGTTCACAAATCAGTAGTAGGTGATGCAGAGTTCAGGGGTCAGTAGAAAGTGATGCAGGGTTCAGAGGTCAGTAGTAAGTAATGCAGGGTTCAGGGGTCAGTAGTAAGTGATGCAGGTTTCAGGGGTCAGTAGTAAGCGATGCAGGGTTCAGAGGTCAGTAGTAAGTGATGCAGGGTTCAGAGGTCAGTAGTAAGTGATGCAGAGTTCAGGGTCAGTAGTGAGTGTTGCAGGGTTCAGAGGTCGGTAGTAAGTGATGCAGGTTTCAGGGGTCAGTAGTAAGTGATGCAGGGTTCAGAGGTCAGTAGTAAGTAATGCAGGGTTCAGGGGTCAGTAGTAAATGATGCAGGGTTCAGAGGTCAGTAGTAAGTAATGCAGGGTTCAGGGGTCAGTAGTAAGTGATGCAGGTTTCAGGGGTCAGTAGTAAGTGATGCAGGGTTCAGAGGTCAGTAGTAAGTGATGCAGGGTTCAGAGGTCAGTAGTAAGTGATGCAGGGTTCAGAGGTCGGTAGTAAGTGATGCAGGGTTCAGAGGTCAGTAGTAAGTGATGCAGGGTTCAGAGGTCAGTAGTAAGTAATGCAGGGTTCAGGGGTCAGTAGTAAATGATGCAGGGTTCAGAGGTCAGTAGTAAGTGATGCAGGGTTCAGAGGTCAGTAGTAAGTGATGCAGGGTTCAGAGGTCGGTAGTAAGTGATGCAGGTTTCAGGGGTCAGTAGTAAGTGATGCAGGGTTCAGAGGTCAGTAGTAAGTGATGCAGGGATCAGAGGTCAGTAGTAAGTGATGCAGGGTTCAGAGGTCAGTAGTAAGTGATGCAGGGTTCAGAGGTCAGTAGTAAGTGATGCAGAGTTCAGGGGTCAGTAGAAAATGATGCAGGGTTCAGGGGTCAGTAGTAAGTGATGCAGGATACAAAGGTCAGTAGTAACTCAGATCCACCTATCCTTTGTAGCTGAGGTCAGGTGGGTTGATGGGGCTATTTCCCTTTCTTGCACAGTTGCTATCTTTTCAGACTTGTATAGTCAGTGTACAGCACTGTGGACTTGCAGCACTGAAGCCTTGGCCTCATTTTCCAGCAGGGACCTTATCTGCATAATACTTTTACGTTCTCCGCATTTTTATGCATTTATTTTATTTGTCATAGTGTCCCTGTCGTCTGCCACAACCTGAACACCTATCCTCCATCACGACTGTCCTTGGGACGATAGATTGCAAGCTCCCTGGGCGCGCATCACAACTCTTGTGTAAGACGCAGCAGACTATATCGGCACTCTACAAACACTGGAAGTTGAGCTAAATGTGTAAATAATTAAAAATCCCCAGGAAAGAGATAATTACAAAAAGTGATCTTTTGATCTTTTTTTATTTTTTCCATCCATCATAGTCACCACGTCATCTCGCGGCTGGCAGATCATCCATCCACCATGACTTCCTTGTACGGGTCCCGCTTTATTCCACCGTGGGTCTCACCTGGGACCTCCAGTACATCTGCAGGCCCTTATGTTACGGAGCGCACAAGTGCATCTTCCTTATGTGTTCCCGCTGTGTTTAATATGAGACAAGCGACGTCCGGATAGAGAGGCGCGTTATCACCTTGGCAAACGCAAGCAGAGGAGTGGGGGGGGGGGGGGGAATATAAGACAAGGGTGTACGTGCAGATTCATCTTCTTGGCCTACCATCAATCCGTCAAACTTGGTAATACACACAGCAAAAAAAAAAAACTAAAAAAAAAAAAAAAAAAAGCGGTTTTGATTTATCTCCTCGGAACCCGAGACACTGACCAGAATGCACCTACCCTCGTTGGCTGGCTCCCCGACAGAATGGCTGACTCGAGCTATTACAATGATATACAGGCTCTACCTACTGTTTTACAAGTACATTAGCTTTATTTAATGAGATCTCAGAGTAATTTAACAGATGTATATAGAGCCTAAGACTCAGAAAATCCTCGCTACTTAAGCCGTTTTGCCAAACAGGGCCGGTGACGCTCGAGTGCCGATTACGCCACTCTTCGATTAGCAGAAAACCGTTTCTGAATTATTAAAATCGCTGCATGATGTGGATTTTTTTTTTTTTTTTTTACTTTAAAAGCTGAACTTCAAGGAAACAGCTACATATACAGATGAAATGCAAAGCTTTCCAAAGGATGTGTATTTCTGTCCATCCAGTCTTGACATTTATACAGCTCTGCCACACACACAGCATAGTCCTCTGTTTACTAAGTATGAGCTAAGGATAACTGTCACATGATAGAAGGCCTCTGGCCCAATCAGCTGTGGTGTAGATATTCCTTGCCCCCGCAGCTGGACGTAAAAAAAAGAGGCAGAGATGCTGGTGACATCATTGATCCAATATGGCCAAATGGCCACATGCTGGTGATGACATCATTGACCAAATATGGCCACATGACACATGCCACATGCTGGTGACATCATTGACTTAATATGGCCATATGCTGGTGACATCATTGACCTAATATGAGAACACACTGGTCACATTAGTGACCTGATATGGCCCCATGCCACATGTTGGTGACATCATTGACCTGATATGGCCACATGGCCACATGCTGGTGACGTCATTGACCTAATATGACCACATGCTGAAGACATCATTGACCTGATATGGCCCCATGCCACATGCTGGTGACATCATTGACCTGATATGGCCCCATGCCACATGCTGGTGACGTCATTGACCTAATATGGCCACATGCCACATGTTGGTGACATCATTGACCTGATATGGCCACATGCCACATATTGGTGACATCATTGACCTGATATGGCCACATGCTGGTGACATCATTGACCTAATATGACCACACGCTGGTGACATCATTGACCTGATATGGCCCCATGCCACATGTTGGTGACATCATTGACCTAATATGGCCACATGCTGGTGACATCTTTGACCTAATTTGACCACACGCTGGTGACATCATTGACCTGATATGGCCCCATGCCACATGCTGGTGACATCATTGACCTAATATGGCCATATGCCACATGCTGGTGATGTCATTGACCTAATATGGCCATATGCCACATGCTGGTGATGTCATTGACCTAATATGACCACACGCTGGTGACAACATTGACCTACAATGGCCACATGCCACATGCTGGTGACATCATTGACCCAATATGGCCACATGCTGGTGACATCATTGACCTAATATGGCAATATGCCACATGCTGGTGACGTCATTGAACTAATATGACCACACGCTGGTGACAACATTGACCTACAATGGCCACATGCCACATGCTGGTGACATCATTGACCCAATATGGCCACATGCTGGTGACATCATTGACTTAATATGGCCATATGCCACATACTGGTGACGTCATTGACCTAAAATGACCACATGCTGGTGACATCATTGACCTAATATTACCACATGCCACATGTTGGTGAAATCATTGACTTGATATGGCCACATGCCACATGCTTGTGATATCATTGACCTAATATGGTCATATGCTGGAAACATCATTGGCCCAATATGGCCACATGCCACATGTTGGTGACATCATTGACCTAATATGGCCACATGCTGGTAACATCATTGACCTAATATGGCCACATGCCACATGCTGCTGACATTATTGGCCCAATATGAAAACATCAATATTCCCCTTATTGGGACTTTATAGGGCACTTATCATGACAACACATATATTAAAAGATAGAACAATTTTATTGGTTCAAAATAAAAAAAATAATTAAAAACATATCGGTACGGCATGCAACATTGCTAATAAAATAACTGTCCTGAGTGTCGCAAATGATGCGTTGTGTCTTCCCTAACCCCACGCGTTTCAAGGAAACCAAGTCTGCTTCATCAGGGGTGTTGGGAGTATCACATCTCTACAATGCAATTTAAACATATATTACAAAATTCTGGTTAAAACCAATATTAAGTGTAAAAAATAATTCTGCGCTTAGTGAAAATTTCCCTCAAAATATACCAATTCTCAATGATTCAGACAGCTGCACTCACTGTATTACATACAGACATATGGGGGGGGGGGGGGGGTATCATTTAAAATGCATATAAGTGTTGTCTCATATGGATCGAAGAATAAATAATCAAATCAATTATATATAAATATGTCATAATATATAATCATATCACATATTCCCATAATTTAAATGGTGTTCGGATGGGAGCCGTGTTGCTTTATCCCAAGCGAGGGGTGTTTCTAATAAGGCACAGCCTGTAATGAGGTCTCAATATCTGGTAAGAGGCCGAAATATGTGTTTTGGGTGGAGCAGCGCCACCGCTAGGTGATCACCAGAAGCACAAGGATTTCAGGAGGTGCACGAGTGGAGCACTGCAATTTTCCTATATAATCATCACTATTAAGACTTTTTTTCCTTACTTTTTTTCCTTTTTCTTTTGCTCCCAAAAATAGCACTTGGTCTTTATGAATGTGTAAATTATTACAGATAATTTATTTATATGAATTATTAGGTAGTTTATGAATTATGGGAATATGTTATATGATTATATATTTTGACACTTTTTATACATAATTTATTTGTATTCTTTGATCCATATAAGGCACTTACTGTATAAAAAAAAAATTAAAAAAATTAAATAAAAACCAAGCGCTGATGTGGATAGATATGTGTGATATAAATAAATTGTGCTAAAAATATATATAAACCAATATAGTTAGTGCTATAATAAAATCAGTAAATTAAAGCTGCTATCAATATAGGGTGATCAGATAACCAAACAAATAGTACTAAGTATAAAATTGATGCGCTTTAAATAAATAGTGCACAATATGCTGCTACGACTAAGCTAAAATCCAGGAATAAAAAATGCATACATGTGAATAAAATAGATAAATAATTATGGTGCTAATACATGTGTTAAAATAGCCAAAATAAATCTTCAAATTGTGATGTGACGGTGAATATAAATAAATAATAATGACACTCAGATTACAATGTCCAGATAGAGATAAATAGTGGGGGAAAGTAAAAATAATTATAATTAATTAATTAATTAATTATTTTTACTTTCCCCCACTATTTATCTCTATCTGGACATTGTAATCTGAGTGTCATTATTATTTATTTATATTCACCGTCACATCACAATTTGAAGATTTATTTTGGCTATTTTAACACAAGCCCTTGTTAGAGAACCTTAGTGAACAAACAGCATCATGAAGGCCAAGGAACACACCAGACAGGTCAGGGATAAAGTTGTGGAGAAGTATAAAGCAGGGTTAGGTTATAAAAAAATATCCCAAGCTTTGAACATCTCACGGAGCTCTGTTCAATCCATCATCAGAAAATGGAAAGAGTATGGCACAACTGCAAACCTACAAAGACATGGCCGTCCACCTAAACTGACCGGCAAGGAGAGCATCAATCAGAGAAGCAGCCAAGAGGTCCATGGTAACTCTGGAGGAGCTGCGGAGATCCACAGCTCAGGTGGGAGAATCTGTCCACAGGACAACTATTAGTCGTGTTCTCCACAAATCTGCCCTTTATGGAAGAGTGGCAAGAAGAAAGACATTGTGGAAAGAAAGCCAGAAGAAGTCCCACATGTGGAAGAAGGTGCTCTGGTCAGACGAGACCAAAATTATCGTATTTATCGGCGTATAACACACACTTTTTTCCCCTTAAAATCAGGGGAAAATCGTGGGTGTGTGTTATAGGCCGATCCCCACCAATTTTGTTTGATCAGAGCGATCGTGGCAATCGCCGCAATCGCTGCCGACATACACAGCCGTGTGTAGATTCAAATATGGCGCTGAGACTGCAGAGACTCGGAGGAGCCGAGATACACATAGCCAAATGTTCTCGGCTCTTCTCGGCGCCGCTCACAGTCACGCCCAGTCCCGCCCTATGATGGACATAACACAGGTCCAATGGGGGGACTGGGCGTGACTGTGAGAGGCGCTGAGAAGAGCCGAGAACACTCAGCTATGTGTATCTCAGCTCCGCCGAGTCGCTGCAGTCTCGGCGCCTTATTTGAATCTACACACGGCTGTGTATGTCGGCGGCGATCGCGGCGAGTACACAAAGCTGCACTGACAAGGCTGTACTGGGGCAAAGCTGCACTGGGGCAAAGCTGCACTGACAAGGCTGCAATAGACACTGGGGCAAGGCTGCACTGACACTGAAAAGGCTGCAGATGGACACCGATAACGCTGCATTGATGGGCATTTTAATGTAAGTTTTTTTTTCCTTAAACTTTACTCCTAAAAGTTTTTTTCCTTAAAATTCCCTCCTAAACTTGAGGTGCGTGTTATACGCCGGTAAATACGGTAAATGTTTTGGCCTGAAAGCAAAACGCTATGTGTGGTGGAAAACTAACACTGCACATCACCCTGAACACATCATTCCCACCGTGAAACATGGTGGTGGCAACATCATGTTGTGCTGATGCTTTTCTTCAGCAGGGACAGGGGAGCTGGTCAGAGTTGATGGATGGAGACAAATACAGGACAATCTTAGAAGAAAACCTGCAAAAGACTTGAGACTGGGGCGGAGGTTCACCTTCCAGCAGGACAAAGACCCTAAACATACAGCCAGAGCTACAATGGAATAGTTTAGATCAAAGCATATTCATGTGTTAGAATGGACCAGTCAAAGTCCAGACCTAAATCCAATTGAGAATATGTGGCAAAACTTGAAAATTGCTGCTCACAGACACTTTCCATCCAATCTGACAGAGCTTGAGCTATTTTTCAAAGAAGAATGGGCAAAAATGTCTACCACATAAAATCCCAATAAAATACATTTACGTTTTTGGTTGTAACATGACAAAATGTGGAAAATGTCAAGGGGTATGAATACTTTTTCAAGGCACTGTAAATAGGGGAAAGGTGGAAACTGTTTCATCAGTCCTACCTGCAAAAACGCAATAAGCTTAAGTAGAAATCATAGTTACATAGTTGGTGAGGTTGAAAAAAAGACACCAGTCCATCCAGTTCAACCTATGGTGTGTGTGTGTATGTGTTGATGTCAATAGTACATTGTATATCCCTGTATGCTGTGATTGTTAAGGTGCCCATCTAATAGTTTTTTGAAACTATCGATGCTCCCTGCTGATATCACTGCTTGTAGAAGAGAATTCCACATCCTTACCGCTCTGGCAGTAAAGAACCCTCTACAAAGTTTAAGGTTAAACCGCTTATCTTCCAATTTCAGTAAATGACTGCATGTCTTTTTAAATTCCCTTTCACTGAGCAGTTTTTTTCCCATGCTAGGGTCACCAGTACGAGATTTTTACATCGCTATGATATCCCCTCTCAAGCGTCTCTTCTCCAGAGAGAATAAGTTCAGTGTTTTTAGTCTTTCCCCATAGCTGAGATGCTCCAGTCCCTTTATTAGCTTTGTTGCCTATCTCTGGACCCTTTCCAGTTCCAGCACATCCTTCCTGAGGACTGGTGCCCAGACCTGGATGGCATACTCAAGATGCGGCCGGACCAGAGTCTTGTAGAGTGGGAGAATTATCGTTTTATCTCTGGAGTGATCCCCATGGATGGTGACATCATTGGCCCAATATGACCATATGGTCACATGCCACATACTGGTGACATAATTGACCTAATATGGCCACATGACACATGTTGGTGACATCATTAACCCAATATGGCCAAATGGCTACATGCCACAGGCTGGTGACATTGTTGACCCAATATAGCCAAATGGTCACATGCCAAATACTGGTGACATCATTGACCTAATATGGCCACTTGACCACATGCTGGTGACACCATTGAACCAATATGGCCACATGCCGCATGCTGGTGACACCATTGACCCAATATTGCCACATGCTGGTGACATCATTGACCCAATATGGCCATATGATCACATGCCACATGCTGGTGACATCATTGACCCAATATGGCCACATGCTGACAGCGTTTTGGATGGCTTTGTAAGTTATTGTTAGTAATTGCAAGGTGGATGAGTCTGGCAGCAGCATTCATGATGGATTGAAGGGGGAATAACCTATATAAAGGTATGCCAATGAGTAGGGAGTTGCAGTAGTCGAGGCGAGAGATAAGCAGGGACTGAATAAGAAGCTTTGTGGTTTCATTGGTTAGGAAGGGGCATATTTTGGAGATGTTGCGGAGGTTGAGGCAACAAGATTTGGAAAGTGATTGGATGTGAGCATCGGTGTGCGCAGCCTATTGAATTAGGGTGTGCACCCCTAAGCTCAAACGCACATGCGTGTGCGAGTGTCTACATATATATGACCCTGGCACATTGATCTCCCTGCCAGGACAGTGAAAGAGGAGAGCATAAACACTTCTCTTATGGCAGAGCCGGTAAGAGGGAGATCTTTCCCCTGTTTCTGCTGCTACACAGAGCGATAACACTAATGTGCACGGGGTGATTAGGGTGTGCCTGGGCACACCCGGCACACCCTGTGTGCACGCCTATGGATGTGAGGCCGAAAGGAGAGTTCAGAGTCCAGGATAACACCTAGCACCCTGACATCCATGGGTGGATGGTTGTTCCATTGCTCTTGACAGAGAAGTCAGGGGAAGAGGCACGTGCGGAAGGAAAAATGTCAGTTAGTAAATGAGTGATATGTGAAGAAACTGATGGCGTGAACTGAGGGGTGGAGAGATAGATTGGTGTCGTCAGCGTAGAAATTATATTAAAAGCCATGGGAGGCAATCAGCTGACCCAGGGAAGAGGTGTAGATTGAAAATAGGAGAGGTCTATGAACAGAACCTTAGGGGACCCCTACGGAGAAAGGAAGAGGAGGGAAGGAAGTAGAATTGCAAGTGACACTGAAGGTGCGGTGGGATAGGTAGGATGAGAGTCAGCGAAGAGCACAGTCACGGAGACCAAGGGAGTAAAGTTTTTCGAGAAGAAGGGGGTGGTCAACCGCATCAAAGGCACCCGAAAGGTCCAGAAGTAGGAGTACAGAATAGTGTCCATTGGTTTTTGCTGTTAGTAAGTCATTTGGAAGTTTTAAAAGAGCAATTTCTATGGAGTGTTGAGGACAAAATCCAGACTGAAGGGGATCCAGTAGGTTATTCATATTGAGGTGGTCACCCAGTTGGTTTTAGACCAGACGTTCAAGGAGTTTAGAGGAAAAGGGGAGCAAGGAGATAGGGCGTAGTTTGTTAAGACTGGTTGGGTCCAAGGATGGCTTTTTAAGTATGGGGGTGACTAGTGCATGTTTTGAGAGTTGGGGAAGATGCCAAAAGAGATGCTATTATGTTAAAGATGTCATCAACATTTGAAAATCTGGATATCACGAAACAGGAGTGGTGGGGCCTGGGTTGCAGAGATAGGACGCATTTTACTTGCCTCCATGTTGTTGAATTGTATCAGTCTGTTTGGACTGTTTACCAGTTTCACGTAGCTCCCATACCACTGACACAATATGGCCACAAGGTCCTATTAGGTCAATGACATTGACTTAATATGGTCATGTGCTCATAATAGGTTGATGATGTCATCCCTTTGTTTACGTCAGCTGTGGGGCAAGGATGCTGGTGACATCATTGACCTAATATGGGTACATGACAGTTCCAGAATGGGGAATATCCACAGCCACAGTTGATTCAGAGCAAGATGTTGTGGTCATGACTCCCGTGCGCACACACACGAACCCGGAAAGAAGACAGGCTGAGGATGGATGCCCTGTTATCGGTGACAACACGCCACGGGAGGGATCCGCTTTACAGGTAAGTCTGTCATAATTTGCTAGTGTGTAATGCATACTAGCACATTATGACATTAACCACTTACCGACCATCTCATGTACATATACGTCATCAGTTTGAAGATGGATATCTCGGTAACGGCAGCAGCTGCTGCCACAACCGAGATATCCATCTTTGGAGCCGGCAGTTCTGTGTACGATAATGGTGGTCTCTGCGGCGGATTCGCCGCGAGATCACCGTTATCGGCAGTGGGAGAGGTGCTCTCCCGCGCCCTCCTCTGCTTACCAGAGCCGTCGGTAGCGGCGGAGGCGATCGGGACCTTTCCGTGCCTGGGTATGGAGACGAGTGAGGGGAAGATGGCCCCCACCCGACTCCATACCGTAGGAGGGCGGAAGCAACGTCAAAACGTCACTTCCGCCCATACGTCTTAAAGGCACATTTTTCTGTTGCATTTTAGTGTAAATATGAGATCTGAGGACTTTTTGACCCCAGATCTCATATTTAAGAGGTCCTGTCATGCTTTTTTCTATTACAAGGGAAGTTTACATTCCTTGTAATAGGAATAAAAGTGACCCATTTTTTTTTAAAAAACAGTGAACAAATAAATAAAATGAAATAAAATAAATAAGAAAAAATTATTTTTTTTAACATGCCTCCGTCCTGACAAGCTCACGCGCAGAAGCCAACGCATATGTAAGTAGCTATGAAAACGGTGGTCAAATCACACATGTGAGGTATCGCCGCGATCGGTAGAGCGAGAGCAATAATTCTAGCCCTAGACCTCCTATGTAATGCAAAACCTGCAACCTGTAGAATTTTTTAAACGTCGCCTATGAAGATTTTTGAGGGTAAAAGTTTGACGCCATTCCACGAGCGGGCGCAATTTTGAAGCGTGACATGTTGGGTATCAATTTACTTGGTGTAACATTATCCTTCACAATATAAAAAAAAATTGAACAAACTTTACTGTTGCCTTTTTTTTTTTATTAAAAAAAGTGATTTTTTTTCCAAAAAAAGTGCGCTTGTAAGACCGCTGCGCAAATACGGTGTGAAAACAAGTATAGCAATGACCGCCATTTTATTCTCTAGGGTGTTAGAAAAAAAAACAATATATAATATTTGGGGTTTCTAAGTAATTTTCTAGCAAAAAAAAATGTTTTAAACATGTAAACACCTAAATTCCAAAACGAGGATGGTCCTTAAGTGGTCCTGCAGGGGGACCATTTTATTTTTTGCAAGAGAGAGTTTACTACCACTTCAAAGTGTTGTAAAGGATATTTTTTTTTTTTTTCATAATAGAATAAAAAATAAAAAATAAGGAGTGCTATCAAGCATCCAATAACTTAATGAATAAAGAAGCAAAAATATGTGAGGAGTATGGATTTTCTTGGCACCGTCTTGAACATCACATACAACATTTAAATTTAAATTACATAAATTTTATTACAAAAAAAAAAAATCCAATATTGCAAATGTCAGGCCCATACAGGTTCATAAGAAAACCCCAGCTATTCCACTGTTCCTATAGTAAACCTATAGCACCCATCATAACATGCTGTATATCGTGGTGTTTTCAATTAATAGGAGTCAGGAACATGTGAACGGTCGGCAGATCTCAACATGTTTCACGGTCACGCACCGCCAGTGTTGCCAACCTACCGGATAGAAATTTACTGACATGACACCTAAAATTTACTGGCACAGCCAAGTTTTTACTGGTATTTCTAAAAGTTACAAAATTACAGTTTTAAGTGCAAATTTCAGTATTTAGGCTACAAACAAGTACAATATGCAATTAGCAATATGATTTAAGGTAGATATTAAGGCAAAAAACATATTTCCAATTTTATTATCTATATAGTAATGCCCCGTACACACGGTCGGATTTTCCGACGGAAAATGTGTGATAGGACCTTGTTGTCGGAAATTCCCACCGTGTGTGGGCTCCATCACACATTTTCCATCGGATTTTCCGACACACAAAGTTTGAGAGCAGGCTATAAAATTTTCCGACATTTTGTTGCCGGATTTTGTTGTCGGAAATTCCGATCGTGTGTACACGAATCCGACACACAAAGTGCCACGCATGCTCAGAATAAATAAAGAGATGAAAGCTATTGGCTACTGCCCCGTTTATAGTCCCGACGTACGTGTTTTATGTCACCGCGATTAGAACGATCGGATTTTCCGACAACTTTGTGTGACCGTGTGTATGCAAGACAAGTTTGAGCCAACATCCGTCTGAAAAAATCCTAGGATTTTGTTGTCGGAATGTCCGATCAATGTCCGACCGTGTGTACGGGGCATAAGTATGTAGCTCAGGGACAGATGGGCAAGAAATTAGAATGGGCGGCACACACAGATGACATTTACTCTCACAGATGATGATGACACCTCACCAACATGGCACGGGACGTGCATCACAGTCTCTCTTTACACCAGGTGGTACTTTCAGTCCACTACAGTCCAAACAGTTCCACTCCTGGCTTGCCTTGCTCCCCTCCCGCAGAAAAGCACACTAGGCTTCGCTCGGCACACTTGCACCATGACGTCACACAACATGCTCAGGCTCCGCCTCCACCAGATCCACCCCCCGTCTGCGCCTCCCGAACACATTGTAGCAAGCACTCGGCGTGCGTCATATTTTTTACTGGCAACTTTTTCCTGTCACTGGCATTTACTGGCAGGAGAAAAGTGCCCCGTTTATATATGCCGAATAATACAAGTATAACCATCATACCTAACAATAGAACAGGCTGGTTCTTCATCTACTTTTTAAAGTTACAATATCCATAAAAATGTTCCTTGTTAGAATTCAGAGTGTAAGGAGAAACGAGAGAGTTTATCTTGGCTCATATACAGTATCTCACAAAAGTGAGTACACCCCTCACATTTTTGAAAATATTTTCTTCTATCTTTTCATGTGACAACACTGAAGAAATGACACTTTGCTACAATGTAAAGTAGTGAGTGTACAGCTTGTATAACAGTGTAAATTTGCTGTCCCCTCAAAATAACTCAACACACAGCCATTAATGTCTAAACCGCTGGCAACAAAAGTCAGTACACCTCTAAGTGAAAATGTCCAAATTGGGCCCAATTAGCCATTTTCCCTCCTCAGTGTCATGTGACTCGTTAGTGTTACAAGGTCTCAGGTGTGAATGGGGAGCAGGTGTGTTAAATTTGGTGTTATCGCTCTCACTCTCTCATTCTGGCCACTGGAAGTTCAGCATGGCACCTCATAGTAAAGAACTCTCTGAGGATCTGAAGAAAAGAATTGTTGCTCTACATAAAGATGGCCTAGGCTATAAGAAGATTGCCAAGACCCTGAAAAGCTGCACCATACGCCGGTTTACCAAGACAGGTTCCACTCAGAACAGGCCTCACCATGGTCGTCCAAAGAAGTTGAGTGCACGTGCTCAGCATCATATCCAGAGGTTGTCTTTGGGAAATAGACATATGAGTGCTGCCAGCATTGCTGCAGAGATTGAAGGGGTGGGGGGTCAGCCTGTCAGTGCTCAGACCATACGCCGCACACTGCATCAAATTGGTCTGCATGGCTGTCATCCCAGAAGGAAGCCTCTTCTAAAGATGATGCACAAAAAAGCCCGCAAACCGTTTGACAAGCAGACTAGGGACATGCTACGGTGCTACTGGTGTGAGCCCACAGGCGAGCGGGTGACACGGGATCCCCAGGACGTGTAATCTAAGGGCCAAGGACCCCCTAACGGGAGTTTGGACTTAGCTGCCTGCTGACCCCAGGTCACAACCCCCAGGTTCACCCTGCTCGCGAGGAGAGTACCTGAAGACACTGTGCAGACACAGATGGATGGAGCAAAAGGAGAGCCGGATAGGGAGCCAAGGTCAGGGCAGGCAGCAGACAACGTAATCAGGAGAACTAGCCGAGTCGGTACACAAGAGATCAGTTCACGAGAAGACAGGTTAGGAAATTTTGCATGAAAGGCGCTCAGGAACAAGTGTTGCTCAAGCATCCAGAAACTGGTCTGAGTGGAATTTAAATAGAGAGGCACATGGGAGGCTGGACAGGAAGTAACAGGAAGGAAGATATATTAACCATTAGGTGAAGCCGGCGACACCGATACCTGCTGAGTGCTGCAAGAGCTGAACACAAGCTTGTGGAACCACAGGTGCCAGCCGACCTACAGCAGTAAAGGTAAAATACGTATGCAGCCAGTAAGACACAGATCAGCTTCGCAGACATGGATTATTGAAACTATGTAATGTGGTCTGATGAGACCAAGATAAACTTATTTTGTTCAGATTGTGTCAAGCGTGTGTGGCGGCAACCAGGTGAGGAGTACAAAGACAAGTGTGTCTTGCCTACAGTCAAGCATGGTGGTGGGAGTGTCATGGTCTGGGGCTGCATGAGTGCTGCCGGCACTGGGGAGCTACAGATCATTGAGGGAACCATGAATGCCAACATGTACTGTGATATACTGAAGCAGAGCATGATCCCCTCCCTTCAGAGACTGGGCCGATGACCACTGCCTCGCTAAAGAAGCTGAGGGTAAAGGTGATGGACTGGCCAAGCATGTCTACAGACCTAAACCCTATTGAGCATCTGTGGGACATCCTCAAACAGAAGGTGGAGGAGTGCAAGGTCTCTAATATCCACCAGCTCTGTGATGTCATCATGGAGGAGTGGAAGATGACTCCAGTGACAACCTGTGAAGCTCTGGTGAACTCCATGCCCAAGAGGGTTAAGGCAGTGCTGGAAAATAATGGTGGCCACACAAAATATTGACATTTTGGGCCCAATTAGGACATTTTCATTTAAGGGTGTACTCACTTTTGTTTCCAGTGGTTTAGACATTAAAGGGGTTGTAAAGGTAAAAATGTTTTCACCTTAATGCATTATATGCATTAAGGTGAAAAAACTTTTGACAATACCGCCGCCCCCAGCCCCCCCGTTTTACTTACCTGACACCTCGAATCTCCGCTGCTCGTTCCCGTCATCTCTATTGCAGCTCAGCCTGGTCGCTGATTGGCTACAGTGGATGGATTGAAAGCAGCGCAGCCATTGGCTCGCGCTGCTGTCAATCACATCCAATGACGTGGCACGCCGGGGGGCGGGCCGAGTGATACAGTGAGCGGCTATAGCCGCCGGTTGTATCACGGGAGCGCGCCCGCAGTAACTAACCACCATGCGAGGGAGCTCGCATTAAGGTGGTTAGTTCTTGCGGGGAGGAGCTGAAACAGCCGCCGAGGGACCCCAGAAGAGCAGGTTCGGGGCCACTCTGTGCAGAACGAGCTGCTGTCCCTCTTTGCACAACTGGAAAACAAAAAGCATATGAGAAACTACCAAAGTCCTTACATTTAGAAAAAATCTTGCTCAAATCCCTACTGTCCTGTAGTGCACCACCATTTTGGCTGAAATTGAACAGAATAACTTTGCAAATGTTTATATCACATCAGCACCTCTCTTCAGACCCAGCTAGTGGATACCCAGTTGTATGGCCCACCCATATGACAGTACGGTGGGTCCAGTGCTGGCAATACACTTCCCCACCACAATCAACCAGCTGACTTGTTTTCCCCTGCATGCTGATGAAAAGAAAGGATTATAAATTCAGTTATTTCAAGTTATCCAATAAACCCTACACATTGCAATCCCACTGAAAGCTAGGAAACATCTTCCAACTTGTAAAATCACTTTCTTTTTGATTCAGCTTCATGAAAATGAGTTTAAAGTGAACAAGAAAATGCAAAAAAAAAAAAAAAAAAAGGCTCACCGACTCATAGATATAAAAGTAGAACTAACCAATATATTCCTAGCTGTGAATATAGTATGGGATCACAGGCAGGTTCGACAATAGTAGATATGGACACAGTAGCTACAGCTCAGCAGTCAACCAAAACCTGTACCCTTAGCAAGTATGCAGGCAATCCCTTCTCCCAATCCCACTAAAGAACCCCCCTACCCTACTATATATTTGGTGTCCCATTTGGCAATCTCATCCACTGCCGTGTTTGAAGATGTACTACTAAGTAACAGCTTATCCTTGTACCATTTTATTAACAGAGATTATTAGAAAATGTGATAAGATTTTCTAAATCGTCCCTTTGCAGCACAGGCATCTTTCTCAATAAAATTTTGCGCTGCCCCCCGTAGGAGCCACTGGAGAGAATAGGCCTTCTGTTCTTTGCCTTGACCTTCTCAAGAACCTCAGCCCCTCTGACACACCAGGTTAAGTGTACAAACATACAATATCACAGGAAATCAATGAAAGTAATACGTAGTACCCAGTAGTATCGCTATATCAAAGAAAGCAGGCACCAAACCAGGTAGTAAGGGCAAATGTTATATATTGTCACCCAATATGGTTGGTAACTAGGCAAGCATTAAATGGATTAACAATGATAATAACACAATTTAACATACAAAGTGATTAACCCGCAAGAACTAGGCATAAGATGACTTTTGGCTTCCAGATCAGCATAAAGGCCACCTCAAGTGCAGCAGTGAGCAGAAGTAAAGTTTGATCTACCGAGTGCTGGAACTATACTGCCAGAGCGTATTTATGGTGGCGATGCTATTCCTAGACCGACTGGACATATACAGTACTGTGCAAAAGAAAATGAAGATGGTAGCGGAGGGGGCAGGGAAACAAAGGGGGATCGCAGAATAATTAATACAGGAGGTGCAGTCTTATAAGATGTTCTTCTGCCGGCTATCATTGGGGCCCGTCTAAAGGGAAAGAGGCAAATGTCTCCTTCCCCATATTGTTGTAGCCCAGCACCTGGCTACAAAGTTCACTTATGTGCCATACAAGGTACACATGTCACATAAATGGCCATTAGGTATGGCAGTAGCTGTCTTAAGGTCCTCTAGTATTGGAAGCAAGTCACTAAATGTGTGGGAAGGTATAGCATGGTTCAGCGGCAGAAAAACACACAGAGAACAGAGATATATATTGTAATTGAAGTTTGCAACATACAACAAGCCCGGTGGGAAGGCAGTTTAACTGGGAGCACTCACAGGATGTAACAGCGAAGAGTAGCAGAAGAAGGTCTCCGGTGTGCTGACAGCGTCTGTCTCGAGGGGCGAAATGTGGCCTGGCCAGTGCATACCCAAGTGGGGAGGCTTCCAGAAGGAAGGCGTATTACTGCACTTTCCCTACTCTTCAGGAACCTCTCCCTGATGCTAAGCACCTTCCCTGACAGACGGGTGACCTGTCCCTACTCTAGTCACACGTGGAACGCACGCCAGCCGAGGAGTAGAGATCCTAAATAGACTCTGCCTGACCCAAGATGGCCACCAAAATCACATGGGGCACAAGCATCCATTTAGATAGCTGCCCCATTGTGACCCAGAAAACTATAGAGGAACCAGGATCCTCTTGGCTTTCTCTCCCTCTGCAATGCGGTTGCAGTCAAGTGCCACCTGCAATGGAGAATATAGACTGCACCTGCCTACAAATGCACAAATAAGAATACATTTGCTAATAATAATGTGAAGAAGGTAAAGCCCAAGCACAAAGCTTGGTGGTGGCACAAAACTCCAGTAGGAAGACTGAAACTGGCCCTGCCACCCAAATAAGGGTTTTTCCACTTACTGCAAAGAGACTTATAGCAACTGCTGTTTGAGATACTTGGGATTTTTCCTGGTATTGATGAGTCCAGTGCCCCACTTACCACTAGTGTCACCTGTACTTGCAGGCAAAGGAGTAACTGTGAACTCCATATAGGCTGTAAAAGCCAACCAAGAGTAATGGTACTAAAGTAGATCTGAACTACAGGCGTTAAGGACCTTGGGCATGCTATTTGTGTAGAAGCAACAAGGGTGTTCTGATCACTGGTTTAGAAGCCTAACACCTTGACCTGAAATAGAACCCTTGAAATGTGTTAAAGTTTTTTACCACGTACTTTAAAAAAAAATTTAGACCAGGGTTTCTCAACCTTTTCAACACAGAGGAACCATTGAAATAACTTTCTGGTCTCAAGGAACCCCCTGCTAATAATGACTATATCTACAACTCATGAAACATTAGTGTGATGGTCAGTGGGAAGAATGCTTGTGGTCATTGGGAAGAACTACCCCCTTACAGATAGGTTAAAAGATCAATGGTGTCAGTGGGAACTTATCTGAGAGGCAGAAATTGGTCATTGCTCAAGGAACCTCTAGCAACCTTTGAAGGAACCCTATGGTTCCATGGAACCCTGGTTGAGAAACCTTGATTTAGACTATTATGGTGCTCTTCATCCTGAATTTTTGAAACCTTGATCCAAAGCCTAACAGTGGCTCTTCTGCACCCATGCCCACTAAAAACTCCTACGCCAAAAGACGCCCCCCATCACAGAAACATTTAAATGCACCAGGAAATCCAGCAAATCAAAAAACCCAAAATTAGGTAGACTAATGCAGCGTACACACGACCGGACTTTTCAACCGGACTGGTCGGACAGCTATTGGCTACTGGCTATCAACTTCCTTATTTTAGTCCGGTCGTACGTCATCACGTACGAATCCGTCGGACTTTGGTGTGATTGTGTGTAGGCAAGTCCGTTCATTCGAAAAATCCGCCGAAAGTCCGTCGGATAGATCATCGGACCAGTCCGGTTGAAAAGTCAGCTCGTGTGTACACGGCATAAGGCAGTCCTTTTTAAAAGGGCTTCCACTAGTGTGGTCAGGCTGAAAAGCAGACTCAATTGAATCCTTAAGGGATTGGGAGCCTGGTCTCCAACCAGGCTACCACGAAGACATGGGGGCAATTGGACTATCACGGTGCAGTAGGACAATCCCAATCCCTTATCTTTAGATTCCTGGATGATGGTACAAGCCTCTTAATCCTTATCTTTAGCAATCAATTATAGAGGCCACACCCATTTCCTCAATTGAATCCTTAAAAAAATATGAAAAAGCAGCCCTCCATCTGCAATCCATCGACCAATCCCAAACCCAGCACCACCCCCAATCACTGCTATTTACTTTTTAAAAATAAGGCAGCACCAATCGTTTTACCACCACCAATCTGCTGGTCTAGTCTAGCCATTTCTTACTGGTGTCATCTAGTTTCCAGGATTGTCTTTCTGCTAAAGGGAAAAAAAAAAAGACAAAAAGCACACATACAATCTTTACAACAAGGACAGGAATGACTGCGTTCATTGCACCGTTCCCATTGAGCGCCATTTATTTAATGGGCATGACACTAAAAAGATGTATAGAATATGTCAGGCACCCAGCAGCTCCAGATTCCTGGGGACCGATAACATCTCCTGTACTGACCACTCACTTTGTCTTCTAGCCAGACTCTTATATCTCTCCGTTCTTTGGGGGATTATAAATGAGAGGGCAGGAGGAACAAGGAAGTAAATAATGGAAAACATTCAGAGGAAAAAAGGCAAGAAAAATTATAACCAGCCTTCGCTAAAGTATAATAATATTTATTGACTTTTGGACGTGACTATAGGGAAAGAACATCACTGTGGACGAGAAAAAATAAATAAAAAAATAAATAAAAGGAAAGTTACCCATAGCATGTAATCTAGGGACCACGGTGAAATTTATAACAGTTTTAAGATATGCAAATTGAATGCAAGGTATAGACACTGGGGTAATTAATTGTAAATCTAAGAATTATGTTTCTTTGTCAGCGCTGTCTGTGTGTTGTAGGTACGTTCCTTCTGAAATGTTTTTTCACTGACTGTTATAATAATTAGGCTTCGAGAAAATCACTACGCTGATGTACATTATTGTTTAATTGGGTGAGATCAGAGGCACTGTATTAAGGAAAAAAAAAAAAAAAGTGCCCTGTTTTAGGATTACGGATTTAGTAAATAACATAAAGTGACGTGCTGCGGGGAAAATTACGTTTTGGCGTAATAGGTTTGCAATGCATTATTTTCCAAGGCTCTGTATTTTTTTTTTTAAAAATGTAATCCAAGTACCGACCATAAACAGTAAAATTGGGACATTTTAATTTGTTTGAAGCTGGTTGAGATTTGTGTTTCCATTTTCTCTTCCTAAAAATGTTCTCTAATTTTTTTTATTTTTTTTGGGGGTTATTCTCATATTTGTAGTGTCGACACAATAAGAAATTGAAATATAGTCTTTTATGGGAGTTGTCACTTGTTTCAAATTAAGTAACAAATTTGTAAATATGACAGATTTTTTTTTTTATGTACTGATAATAAAATGTTTCCAAATTTTGGACTTTGAAAATAACTCATTGTATCTTTCATTATAGAAAGCCTCACACAGCCTTTAGGCCTCATGTACACGGCTGCTGGTAAACGGACGTTCAGAGGCAGTTGGATGCTTTTTTCAAGCTGCCCCTGAACTCATCCAATGTTATCTTATGTGTACAGGTTCATATATATATATACACACATCCAGTTGGACTTTTTTATCACCATTTTTATAATACTCAATAATTTTTTCAATTTCAATTTTATTTTTTACACATTAATTCTTGTTATTCATTAGCTTGAAGCATTTTTCTTTGTAAAACTCCCTTGTGACAGTAATAGGCAGTAGGGATGAGCTTCGTGTTCGAGTCGAACCCATGTTCGACTCGAACATCGGCTGTTCGACCGTCCGTCGAATTGCGAACGTTATGGGCCGTTCGCGCCAAATTCGTGTGGCGCGTCACGGCCCATAATTCACTGCGGCATCGCAGTGCATTGCTGGCTGATGATTGGCCAAGCATGCACTATGACCCGCATGCTTGGCCAATCACAGCGCCGTCAGTAGAGAGAGCTGTAATTGGCCAAAGCCAGGGTGGCTTTGGCCAATTATGGCTCAGGGGATTTAGTACACGCCCCACACTATATAAGGCCGCCTGCACGGCGGCCCTGTGTAGTGTGTTCCGGTGTGCTGATAGAGAGAGAGACAGACAGTGTCATTTGATTTGAGAGCTAGATTAGGCTAGATCTGTTCCTGCTCTTTACATTTAGTGCAGTGCGTCCTGCTCACAGTGTTCAGCTAGATCTGTTCCTGCTCTTTACATTTAGTGCAGTGCGTCCTGCTCACAGTGTTCAGCTAGATCCGTTCCTGCTCTTTACATTTAGTGCAGTGCGTCCTGCTCACAGTGTTCAGCTAGATCTGTTCCTGCTATTTACATTTAGTGCAGTCAGTGCGTCCTGCTCACAGTGTTCAGCTAGATCCGTTCCTGCTATTTACATTTAGTGCAGTCAGTGCGTCCTGCTCACAGTGTTCAGCTAGATCCGTTCCTGGTATTTACATTTAGTGCAGTGCGTCCTGCTCACAGTGTTCAACTAGATCCGTTCCTGCTATTTACATTTAGTGCAGTGCGTCCTGCTCACAGTGTTCAGCTAGATCCGTTCCTGCTATTTACATTTAGTGCAGTGCGTCCTGCTCACAGTGTTCAGCTAGATCCGTTCCTGCTATTTACATTTAGTGCAGTCAGTGCGTCCTGCTCACAGTGTTCAGCTAGATCCGTTCCTGCTATTTACATTTAGTGCAGTCAGTGCGTCCTGCTCACAGTGTTCAGCTAGATCCGTTCCTGCTATTTACATTTAGTGCAGTGCGTCCTGCTCACAGTGTTCAGCTAGATCCGTTCCTGTTATCTTCCTACTGACAGGCAGGCTTGTCTGGTTACAGTATATAAAGCTACCTGAAGAAAATTACAGGTGTTCTATCCCAGTTTAGTGCAGCTACAGGCCATTAGTATGTCTGGAAGGCCAAGAAGGAGAGGCAGACAGTCACAAGCCAATAAGAGAGGGCAAGCAGGCTCTGTGTCTAGTGCTGGTCGTGGAGACGGTGCATCCTCATCAGCACGTGGCCATGGGACACGCTTGGCCTTTTTTTCGGCAGCTGGCCGTGTTGAGCCGCAACATGCGGAAAACTTGGTCGAGTGGATGACCAAGCCGTCCTCATCCTCCTCATCCTCTCTCACCCATGCCCAGGGTGCTTTGTCTGGCAAAGCAGCGGCCTCTTCCCTCAGCTCAATGTCATCAGTGACTCCTTCCCTAGCTCCACCATGTCCTCATGAGGATTCCCTCGAACTGTTTGACCACAGTGTTGGGTACATGCTCCAGGAGGATGCCCAGCGTTTGGAAGGCTCTGATGATGATACTGAGCTCGATGAAGGCAGTAACATGAGCACGGACAGAGGGGGTGCCCAAGAAGGACAGCAATCTGGCAGTCATGCTCCCCCTGCTGCAGCATACTGCCAGGTTTGCTCCAGTGATGAGGAGGGAGGGGATGATGAGGTCACTGACTCAACGTGGGTGCCTGATAGGAGAGAGGAGGAGGAGGAGGAGGAGGAGGCGGCACATCACCAACGAGGCAGGATGCCCTCCAGGGGCCAGCCTAAGGGCAGCACATTGACTGCATCACACCCCAAAGCTCCACATGTGCAGGGCGCTGCAGTCTCTGCGCGTTATTCAAAAAGTTCTTTGGTGTGGGCCTTTTTTGAGACGAGTGCATCAGATCGCACCGCTGCTATTTGCAACATATGTCTCAAGCGTATCTCGCGTGGCCAAAACATCTCCCGCTTGGGTACCACATGCTTGACCAGACATATGTTGACCTGCCATGCAGTTCGTTGGCAAGCATATCTAAAAGACCCACACCAAAGAACAAAGAGGATCTCTCCTTGCTCCTCATCAGCTGAGATTTCCAACCCCACTAGACCTTCAGTCCTCTCTGAGACCTGCAGTGAGAGGAATGAAGGTGTAGAATTAGGTGTGTCACAGCCAAGTACTTGTGGGCAATCTGCTTTTGGTACACCGACGCCAGATTGTACCAGGCAAATTTCCCTGCCCCAGCTGCTGCACCGCCGAAAGAAGTTTGCTCCCAGCCATCCACATGCCCAGCGGTTGAATGCTAGCTTGGCAAAATTGCTAGCACTTCAACTGCTGCCTTTTCAGTTGGTAGACTCTGCCCCCTTCCGTGAGTTTGTGGAATGTGCGGTTCCTCAGTGGCAGGTACCCAAACGCCACTTTTTCTCACGGAAGGCGATTCCAGCTCTCTACCGGCATGTGGAAGGCAATGTCCATGCCTCGCTGGACAGGGCGGTCAGCGGTAAGGTGCATATTACCGCTGACTCATGGTCCAGCAGGCATGGACAGGGACGTTACTTAAGTTTCACGGCGCATTGGGTGACTCTGCTGGCAGCTGGGAAGGATGCAGGACAAGGTGCAGTAGTGTTGGAGGTTGTTCCGCCACCACGCCTCCAAAATGCTGATTGTGACACACCTCTCTCCTCCACCCCCTCCTCTTCTTCTTCCTCCATGGCCTCTTCCTCGGAACCAGCGGTGCTCCGTAGGCGTTCAAGGGGCTACGCAAGTACGCAGGCCAAAAGATGCCATGCGGTGCTTGAGCTGGTGTGCTTGGGGGACAGGAGCCACACTGGGGCAGAGGTTCTGTCAGCTCTGCAGGGGCAGGTTCAGAGGTGGTTGACGCCACGCCAACTTAAGGCAGGAATGGTGGTTTGCGACAATGGCACCAACCTCCTCTCTGCCCTCCGACAGGGACAACTGACCCATGTGCCCTGTTTGGCTCACGTCCTTAACTTGGTGGTGCAGCGGTTCTTGGGCAGGTACCCGGGCTTACAGGATGTCCTGAGGCAGGCCAGGAAAGTCTGTGTGCATTTCCGCCGGTCATATAATGCCAGTGCTCGGCTGACGGACCTCCAAAAGGAGTTTAACCTGCCCAAGAACCGCCTAATCTGTGACATGCCCACCAGGTGGAACTCGACATTGGCCATGCTGCAGCGGCTGCACACGCAGCAGAGGGCCATAAATGAGTACCTGTGCGACTATGGCACCAGGACAGGGTCAGGGGACCTTGGTTTTTTTTCCCCACGCCAGTGGGCCATGATCAGGGATGCATGCACTGTCCTGTCACCATTCGAGGAGGCCACGAGGATGGTGAGCACTGACAGTGCATGCATCAGTGACACTGTCCCCCTTGTCCACCTGTTGGAGCACACGCTGCGTGGAATAATGGACAGGGCACTTGAGGCAGAACAGAGGCAGGAAGAGGAGGACTTCCTTAGCTCTCAAGGCCCCCTTTATCCAGACAGTGTTCCTGCGTGCCCGCCGATCACACAGGAAGAGGACGAGGAGGAGGAGGAGGAGGAGGAGGAAGATTGTGTCAGTATGGAGGTGGAGCCTGGCACTCAGCATCAGCAGTCTTTAAGGGATCAGTCCCAAGGAACACATGGACTTGTACGTGGCTGGGAGGAGGTGGCTGCGGACGTTGTTGTCCTTAGTGACCCAGAGGACTCCGGACCGAATGCCTCAGCAAACCTACGCTGCATGGCCTCCCTGATCCTGCAAAGCCTGCGTAAGGATCCTCGTATTCGTGGTATCAAGGAGAAGGACCAATACTGGCTGGCAACCCTCCTTGATCCACGTTACAAGGGTAAGGTTGCGGACCTTATCTTGCCATCGCAGAGGGAGCAGAGGATGAAACATCTTCGGGAGGCCTTGCAGAAAGGTCTGTGCAACGCGTTCCCAGAGACTGGGAGGTTACAAACTCCTGTTTCTGGACAACGTGTTGCTGAGGCTTCGGTCAGTCAAAGAAGGAGCGGTGGAGAAGGTGGCCGTCTGACCGATGCGTTCAGACAATTTTTTGGTCCGCAGCCCCAAGGTATGATCGGTTCCAGCAACCATCGCCAGCGTCTGTTTTACATGGTGCAGGAATACCTAGGGGCAAGATCAGACTTGGACACCTTTCCCACCGAAAATCCTCTGGGTTACTGGGTCTTGAGGATGGATCACTGGCCAGAGCTTGCACAGTATGCAATTGAGCTACTGGCCTGTCCTGCATCCAGCGTTCTTTCGGAATGCACATTCAGTGCTGCTGGAGGCGTGGTAACCGATCACAGGGTGCGTCTGTCCACTGACTCGGTCGATCGGCTGACCTTCATAAAAATGAATCAGTCTTGGATCACCACCAGCTACCAAGCACCTGATGCTGATGTAACTGAATAATTTTTTTCAGATCCCTTCAAAGACTGCCTATGCTGATGCTGAGTGACTATCCCTGAGTAATTATCCTCTTCCTCCTCAATCATCACGCTGATAGCTTGTAAGAACATTTTTGGTTCTGGGCGCCACCACCAGTGCCTAAGGCACAATTTTTCAGCCCCTGTATAACAGGGGCGTGTAATTACAATTTTTGATGTAATACTTTGCAGCAGGGCTCGTTCCTGCATTCCAACTAGAGTGTCTGTGAGGGGTTGCAGTGTTGTGGCACCAGCACCAGTGCCTAAGGCCCAATTTTTCTGCCCCTGTCTAACAGGGGCGTGTAATTACAATTTTTGATGCAATACTTTGCAGCAGGGCTCGTTCCTGCGTTCCAACTAGAGTGTCTGTGAGGGGTTGCAGTGTTGTGGCACCAGCACCAGTGCCTAAGGCCCAATTTTTCTGCCCCTGTCTAACAGGGGCGTGTAATTACAATTTTTGATGCAATACTTTGCAGCAGGGCTCGTTCCTGCGTTCCAACTAGAGTGTCTGTGAGGGGTTGCAGTGTTGTGGCACCAGCACCAGTGCCTAAGGCCTAATTTTTCAGCTCCTGTTCAACAGGGGCATGTAATTACAATTCTTGATCTAATATTTCACAGCAGGGCCCTGTGAGGGCTTACAGTGTTTTGGCCACAGCAACACCTAAGGCCCAAATTTCTGCTGAGTATATAGGGCAGGACCCTACTTTCAAACATCTAACTTACAAACGACTCCTACTTGCAAACGGAAGGAGACAACAGGAAGTGAGATGAAATCTACCCCTAGGAAGGGAAATTCTCTCATGTAAGAGTTAATATGGGAAAACAATTTCTCCTTTCCACTGATGCTTTCCAATCCTTGTTCCACAAAAAAACCCAAATTTTCAAAAAACATTTTTCATTGGGACAAAAAAGTGAGGTGAAATCTTCTGAAGAGGAGGAAAGACGCAAAACAAATGTCACAGGGGTGATAACCCTTCCCTATGTTTTCCAAAAAGCTTAGAAAAGATTTTTTGGCTGGAGCTAAACACGTTAAAAATGTTCAAAATTACAAACAGATTCTACTTAACAACAAACCTACAGTCCCTGTCTTGTTTGCACCGCCTGTATACTGCTGTTCAGAGTATATAGGGACCTTTCCTTATTTTAATTTGGGTGCGGGGTTCCCCTTAATATCCATACAAGACCCAAAGGGCCTGGTAATGGACTGGGGGGTACCCATGCCGTTTGTCTCACTGATTTTCATCCATATTGGCAGGACCCGACATGACATTAAACCCGCAAGCAGTTTTAAATGAGATTTTTTCCTTTAAAAATGACATTTGGTGCAGGGACTGTTCTAAACATGGGAAACACGCGTCACTTTACAGGCATACTATAGACACCCCCCAGGTACGATATTTAAAGGAATATTTCACTTTTTTTTTTTTACTTTAAGCATCATTAAAATCACTGCTCCCGAAAAAACGGCCGTTTTTAAAAGTTTTTTTTGCATTGATACATGTCCCCTGGGGTAGGACCCGGGTCCCCACACCCTTTTTAGGACAATACCATGCAAATTAGCCTTTAAAATGAGCACTTTTGATTTCGAACGTTCGAGTCCCATAGACGTCAATGGGGTTCTAACGTTCGTGCGAACTTGCGGTCCGTTCGCGGGTTCTGGTGCGAACCGAACCGGGGGGTGTTCGGCTCATCCCTAATAGGCAGTGACAGGTTCTCTTTATGGAGAGATCTGGGGTCTATAAGACCCCAAATCCCTCCTTTGCACTTAAAAGTATTCAAAACGCCAAAATCTGCGTTTTGGAATACTAGGGATTTTTAAAAAACCAGCGCCATATAGCCGGAAGTGATGTCATGACATTGCCTCCGAGTTACTAGATCTGAGACCCGATTCCAGCTTCATTTGGGTCTTCGGCCAGCCGGCGGACACTTCGCCCAAGTCCGGCATTCTATGCATTCTATGCATTAAGGTGAAAAACCTTTTTTACTGCAGCACCCCCTCTTTTTCTTACCTGAACCCGATCTTTCCAGCGTTGGGGACAAGCACAGCAGCTCCAGCCGCTGTCTCCAGTCCGCATTGGCTAGATTGATAGCAGCGGGGGCCATTGGCTCCCACTGCTGTCAATCAAATCCAGTGACACGGGGGTGGGGCTGAGTCCTGCTGTCTGTGTCAATGGAAGCAGCAGCAGGACTCGGGAGCGCTCTAAGTGGGGGCACTCAAGAAGAGGAGAGCCAGGAGTGCCACGGGGGGACCCCAGAAAAGGAGGATCAGGGCCACTCTGTGCAAAACCCTTGCACAGAGGAGGTAAGTATGACATGTTTGTTTTTAAAAAAAGAAGTAACCTTTGCAATCAGCTGAAGCTCCCTGAGACTTGTTTTCTCCCTATGCTAGAAATCACAATTGAGATATTTGTATATCGTTATCATATCTCCTCTTGAGCGTCTCTTCTCCAGGGGGAATATGTTTAATGCTTGTAGTCATTCCTAATAATTGAGGTCCTCCAGACCTATTAATAACTTTGTTGCCCTTCTCTGGACTTTCTCCAGTTCCATCACATCCTTCCTGAGGACTGGTGACCAGAACTGGACGGCATACGCAAGGTGAAGCTGGACCATTTACTGTTACACTCTACGGCCAAAGGTTTGTGACCACCTACAGTATAGGAACATGCTGGACATTCCATTCCAAAACCATGGACAATAATATGGAATTATCCCCTCCCCTTTGCAGCTATGACAGCTTTCACTCTTTTGGGAAGGCATTCTACAAGATTTTGGAGTGTGTCTGTTGGCATTTGTGCCCATTCAGCCTAAAGAGCACATGTTAGGTCAGGTACTAATGTTGGATGAGAGGACATGCATGGCAATTGACTTTGTCATTCATCTCAAAAGGTGCTCAGTAGGGTTGAGGTTAAGACTGTGCAGGCCACTTGAGTTCCTCCACACCAAACTCATCAAACCATGTCTTTATAGAACTGGCTTTGTGTACAGGGACACAATCACGTAGGAAGAGAAAAGGGCCTTAACCAAACCATTACAAGGTTAGAAGTGTACAATTGTCAACATTTTATTTGTCAACATTTCCAAAATTAACATTAACAAATGGAACCACCAAGCTCCTCATTCACTCCCTCGTTATCTCTCGCCTTGACTATTGCAACACCCTTCTCATTGGCCTGCCTCTCCATAGGCTATCCCCTCTTCAGTCTATCATGAATGCTGCTGCCAGACTTATCCACCTTACCAACCGCTCAGTGTCTGCCAACCCTCTCCTCCAATCCCTACACTGGCTCCCGATCACCCAGCGAATTACATTCAAAATGCTAACCACAACATATATTCACAACTCTGCCCCGAGCTACATCGCCAATCTTGCCTCCAAATATCACCCCAATCGTCTTCTCAAGACCTCCTACTCTCAAGCTCTCTTTTCTCCTCCTCCCATGCTCGTCTCCAGGATTTCTCTAGAGCCTCTCCCATCCTCTGGAACTCGCTACCTCCACCTGTCCGGCTATCCCCTAGTCTTGCTACCTTCAGGCAATCCCTGAAAACTCATCTCTTCAGGAAAGCCTATCACGTCTCCAACTAATCTTCTACCACTTCCATCAGCTCATTCCCCACAGTTACAACCTTTTGTACCACCTGCCCCTCCCATTAGATTGTAAGCTCTTCTGAGCAGGGCCCTATTAATCCTCTTGTATTTTATTGTATTATAACTGTATTGTCTCCTTTTTATATTGTAAAGCGCTGAGTAAACTGTTGGCACTATATAAATCCTGTATAATAATAATAATAATTTGTATGCTGTAGTATTAACAATAACCTTCACTGGTAATGCCTGAAGCAAATTATTTAACCCACATACCTTTGGCCATATATTATATTTCATGTGAGACCACTAATGGTCTACAAAACTACAGAACTTGTTCACATATAAAATATTCTTTTTACTGTTCCAATGACTAGATCCTCACTACCACCTCTTTTAAAGGGTGACTACCACCATGGTGTAAGTCCACATGACTTGGAATTCCACAGAGTCCGTTTTAGCCACAGAATTGCTGCCCTGCTAGACTCAGACCTTTCTTTGATGCTACTGCAGAGTCAGCCAAAGTATTTTAAACAGAAGGGTATCGGGTCGAAGGTTCAGAAGACGTGACGGAAATGACTGTAGAACAAAAATGTCTGTTGCGGAGTCTCTTTTCCAGCCATCTGCTGCGCTAACGGCCATGAATAAAGGACTTGATGAAAGTGGAGGGCAGATTAATGACGACATTCTCTGCAACATCAGGTACATAAATGATCGCATTCATTTTTCATAGAAAAATGGCTGTCCGGCCTCTCCGGAGTAACTTATTGCCAGACAATAAGTATCCTTTATTGAAAAAGCCAAAGCGTCAGGCTCGGGACACGATGTAGTATGTTACAGAGGGCACGTCTCCGAGCATCTGCGCAGCACCCGTGATGAATGAAAATTGCAGCCGTTCTCAAGAAGCCAGCAGAAGGCTGACATGTACTAATCAGATATATATAATCAGCGGCAGAGACAGCACAGCAACTACCAACTTCTCCGAGTTACTTTCCCAATGTTACCGACGTGACGGCTGGACAGTGACTGATCTGAGCGTCGGCTGCTCGTGATCTTGACTTATGGCCCCTGTTGGTTTTATCTGTTTCGCTGAGACAACATATAAATGCCCAAAGGACTGAAGGTGCATGGGAACTGTTGCATCTGATCTGTATGTACTTGACGCTGAATATTGTTAAACTAGACCCAATCCCTGTCATTAAAATATCATATAGGCCAATGGTTCCCAACCTTCTTGAGGCCAGGGCCTGGTAAAATTTTTTCAAAGCCTTCCTTGTCCCAACAGTAAAAAAAATAAAAAGTTTAAACTAACACAATGAAATTAGGGGAATACAAAATATGCACTGAAATGTTGGAAGGCTTTGGGTTGGGCTGGGTGTCGCTGTGGTGGGGCGGGGCTTTTGTGTGGGATTTGGGGACTTTGCATCAGACATGGTGGCTCAGTAGGGGGTTCTGGAGGGAGCTGGGGGGCAACAGTGGGGGATACGGTTTCTTCAGAAGGTTTTTCCAGGGGCACTGTGGTAGGCCAGAATGCACTTCTGGGACTGAGAGGCACAGTGGGACACTGTTTTGATTAGGGGAACTATGGGGGGTAGAGGCTCTGCAGCAAGCTAGGGGGCTGGGAGCACTGTGGGGGCCAAGGGCTCCCAAGGGGCCCTGGGGGTATGATGGAAGCTTGAGGGGCATGGTGCACCACTATTGAAGGTTGGGTGGCACTGTGGGAGCTGGGAGCTACTGTGGGGGGTTAGGGGATCAGCAGGGGTCTGAAGGCCTTGGAGGAGGGAGGCTGTGGGCCATTGCTCAGTGGCTGAACAGGTTAACATAATTTCAAAAGTTGTTTTCAAAATTTGAGGCTTTTAGTAAAGTAAGTAAATGTGGTCCTGGTACAGCACTTACCCCTGCAGGAACTGCTGGTAAATGATGGGTTCTCTTAACCTGTCCAGTGATGACCTGCACGGAAGACAACATACCGATACATCATTGACAATAAGTAGACTTTATTAGAACTGGCAATGATCCCTGAAGCAAAGAGGTGGTCAACAGGATTGACAATTTTAAATGCAGTGGTTCAATAACCATGATACAATAAAATAACATGGTCAGGTGAATAGTGTTGGTGTTTTATCTTCCTTTGTCTCCAGTGAAAGGCCTTGCCAAACCACTCTGGACTGGACTTGGAGAACGACACTGCAAATAACAGCAATAAACACGGTACATTTCCCTCCAAAGAGATAATTGATTACTTTCCTAGCTTACCTATCTGCTGGGGCCTAACTGCTATCTCTAGACCAGTGGTTCTCAACGCCTGTCCTCAGGACCCACCAACAGGCCAGGTTGCAAAATAATTGAAATGCATCACAGGTGATATAATTTGCTGCTCAGTGATTGCCATATTCTAGTCTCCATCTCCCCAAGGTAATACTTAAAATCTGGCCTGTTAGTGGGTCCTGAGGACAGGAGTTGAGAACCACTGCTCTAGACCTGAGCTAATCACTGGCCAGTGAGAAATCTGCAAGCAGTCTGCCGTTGGTAGGGTCCTTTAACTCAATCAGTGGAGAGCTTAACCTTCAAAAGAAAGTATTTATTTATAGTAATCAACTCTACAAAAAAAGAGTATTAAAATAATTATCAGTGAAAGGGTGCAAAAGTCCCTTTTAGTAAAACTTTACTATAAGTAGAAGCGCACCCAATAGGTGTAAGCAAAGTTTTATATAGCAAAGGATGCCCAAAGGCCACCATCTTGGTGTCAAACCAATGTCCTTCTGGGTGTAGTCTGTCATCAAAGGGCAGCGGCTTCAGACAGAATGAAGGCAAATGAGAAGTAGGCCAAATGAGAAGTAGGCACCCAATAGGTGTAAGCAAAGTTTTATACAGCAAAGGATGGCCAAGGGCCACCATCTTGGTGTCAAACCAATGTCCTTCTGGGTGTAGTCTGTCATCAAAGGGCAGCGCCTTCAGACAAAATGAAGGCAAATGAGAAGTAGGCCACCACGCTGACCCTGCTGGCCTTTGTGATACCTTTGTGGTCTCTCTTGTGGTGTGGTCAGGTGAGAGGCAGCCTGTGATGCATGGAGCCTCCCCTCTATAGCCCGTGCCTTTGTCTGGCTCATGACTAGGGGGGTCCACATAGCTCTTTCCACACAGCACACCATACTCCCACTCCCTTGCTCCCTCTCTGGTTCACTTGTGGGCTCCGCTGCATGAACTGCTTCCCACTTCATGTCCTGTGGTTCGGCTATCCCCTGTTTTTTTTGGGGCGGCCTAAATTGTAGCCAATGCAGCCTTTCATGATGCTGCTCCCTTCCTTTCCTGGTGGCCTGTCAATCTAGGGTTGGGAGAGAGCAAGGAAATCTTGTGACACGATGATGATGTCCTGGGCTGTGCAGCTGAAAAGTGCCACCAGCCAAGGCTACACAGCCATGAAGGTCCTTGTTCAGGCACTTTCTGTTATGGGGTGACAATTGTCTCCCAGTTGTGCTCCTACATTTTCACTCTGTCACATGCTTTCTTGGTGGAGATTACAAACGCTCCCTAAGTGGATTCTGTTTGCCAACAAACTTTGCTGGAATTTCAATATTCTGTATATTCTGTATACACTCACCAGCCACTTTATTAGGTACACCCGTTCAATGGCTTGGTAACACAAATTGCTAAACAGCCAATCACATGGCAGCAACTCAGTGCATTTAGGCATCTAGACGCGGTGGAGACGACTTTCTGAAGTTCAAAAAAAGCATCAGAATGGGGAAGAAAGGGGGTTTAGGTGACTTTGAACGTGGCATGGTTGTTGGTGCCAGACGGGCTGGTCTGAGTATTTCAAAAACTGCTGATCTACTGGGATTTTCACACACAACCATCTCTCAGGTTTACAGAGAATGGTTCGAAAAAGAGAAAATATCCAGTGAGCGGGAGTTGTGTGGAGGAAAATGCCTTGTTGATGTCAGAGGTCAGAGGAGAATGGGCAGACTGGTTCCAGATAATAGAAAGGCAACAGTAACTCAAATGACCACTTATCAACTGTGTGTATAGGATTTAATAAGAGGTTTTTTTGCCTTCCTCTGGATCAACTGTGGGCAGGGGAATTATTTTTATTTTTTTTGCCTTCCTCTGGATCAACTGTGCCTATGGGATTTTATCGTTCTATTGCCTTCCTCTAGATCAGGGGTCTCCAAATTTTCTAAACAAAGGGCCAGTTTACTGTCCTTCAGACTTTGGGGGGGGGGGGGGGGGGTCTGTGGCCATCAGGAGTAGAAAATGTCCCAGCATCAGTTAGAGTTAGCAAATGTCCCATCTTTGGTGTCAATGAGAGGAATTGTGCCCTGCCCCATCGTTGGTGTCATTAATAAGAATTGTGCCCCATTGTTGGTGTCATTAGGCCAATTATTAGTGTCATTGGTAGGTATTTTGCCCCCTTCATTGATGTCATTGGTAGGTATTGGGCCCCATCATTGGTGTCATTGGGCCCCATTGTTGGTGTCAGTGGGAGAAACTGTGCCCCGTTGTTGATGTCACATTGGTATTAATTGTGCCCCATCATTGGTGTCACTTAGAGGAATTGTGCCACATCATTGATGTCATTGAGAAGAATTGTGCCCCATCGTTGGTGTCATTGGGAGGAACTGAGCCCCATTGCAGCGCTGAGAATGCGCAGGCATGCAGAAGTAGGTGATCGATCGGTGTGGGTCTACCTCTTGAATTAATGTTAAAATCAATCACTCAATAGTTAAGAGTGGCAAACAGATTGACCCAGAGGAGAACAAAAAAAAAAAAAAACACACACCTATAAAATCCTATACCCAGAGTGGAAGGCAAAAATCCTATGAAATCCTATAGCAGTGATGAGGAACCTTGGCACCCCAGATATTTTGGAACTACATTTCCCATGATGCTCATGCACTCTGCAGTGTAGTGGAGCATCATGGGAACTCCTATGCCCACAGTTGATCCAGAGGAAGGCAAAAAAAAACCCTATAAAATCCTATATGCACAGTTGATCTAGAGCAGTGGTCTCCAGACTGTGGCTCTTTGCTTGCTTCAATCCAGCCCTTGGGGCACTATTTCATTCATTGACACCAACAAAGGGGCACGATTCCTACCAATGACATCAACGATGGGGCTCAGTTCCTCCCAATGACACCAACGATGGGGCACAATTCTTCTCAATGACATCAATGATGTGGCACAATTCCTCTAAGTGACACCAATGTTTTTTTGCCTTCCTCTGGATCAACTGTGCCTATAGAAGGCAAAAAAAGCTTATAAAATCCCATGCCCACAGTTGATCCAGAGGAAGGAAACAAAAACTCATATTAAATCCTATGCCCACAGTTGAACCAGAGGAAGGCAAAAAAAACCTATAAAATCCTATAGGCACAATTAATCCAGAGGAAGGAAAAAAGCCCCTATAAGATCCTATGCCCACAGTTGATCCAGAGGAAGGCAAAAAAAAAACCTCATATTTAATCCTATACACACAGTTGATTCAGAGGAAGGCAAAAAAACCCTATAAAATCCTATAGGCACAATTGAAACCGGAGGAAGGGAAAAAAAATCCCTTTAAAAACCTATACACACCGTTGATCCAGAGGAGGGCAAAAAAAACACATAAAGCATAATCTAATTAGCTCCAGTGGGAAAAAAAATTCTCCCTTATCAGATATTCCCTGCATCAACAATCTCTGGTGTTATTACCGGTAAATGCATCCTGTTACATTTTGTGAATTTATCACTTTCATGCAAGTGATCAAAAATTTCTGATGGCCAGTGTGGGGGGCGAAGGCAAACATACTGTATGCAAAATTGAATCTTTTCGAAAAGCAGATATTCCTTTGCAGCGCTGAGAATGCGCAGACATGGAGAAGTAGGTGATCGATCGGTGTGGGTCTACCTCTTGAATTAATGTTAAAATCAATCACTCAATAGTTAAGTGTGGCAAACAGATTGACCCAGAGGAGGACAAAAAAACAAAACAAAAAAACACACACCTATAAAATCCTATACCCAGAGAGGAAGGCAAAAATCCTATGAAATCCTATAGCAGTGATGAGGAACCTTGGCACCCCAGATATTTTGGAACTACATTTCCCATGATGCTCATGCACTCTGCAGTGTAGTGGAGCATCATGGGAACTGTAGATCCAAACCATCTGGGGTGCCAAGGTTCCTCATCACTGCTATAGGATTTCATAGGATTTTTGCCTTCCTCTCGATCAACTGTGGGTATAGGATTTTTCAGGTGTGTGGGGTTTTTTTTGTTTTTTTTTGTCCTCCTCTGGGTCAAGTCATATAGGATTTTAGAGAGTTTTTTGCCTTCCTTTGGATCAAGTATGCCTATATGATCTTATAGGGGATTTGTGCCTTCCTGTGGATCAACTGTGAGTATAGGATTCTGTGTATAGAGATTTTATTTATTTATTTATTTATTCTATGTATACATTTTTTTTTTACTTTTTTTTTTTCTAGATGGTCTTTTTTTCAAACTAACTTTGATCAAATATTTCAAGCAAATAAGCATGTGTTACATTTATACCAGATTGTAGCTGACAGATTAAATCTTTTTTTTCTTCTATACTTGATACTTATCTGATATCTCTGCAGAAGGACCGTGATGATGGATTTGATAAATAAAAGCCAAAAAAAAATCCTGACAGCCTAAGAGTCATTTTCCTTTATGAGAGGTCAGAAGAGAACAAGGGAAGATGGTATTTTAGGAGTCTACGAGGAATAATGCGCTTTCTTTGATACTTGGAGATGGGAGCCAGCTGAGACTGAAAAACAAACATTGTGGAATGTTCATATTAAAATTCTGTGTGATGGACTGCGTACAGTGGGGACAATTAGTCAATCTTTATTTAAAGCAATTACCAGTCATTTGAACTTCAGTGTGTGTAACTGCCTCCATCCATTCCTCAGATCTGACAGCCGTCTTGCCAGAGTAAATAAGGGCAGACAATAAAACATCTGCCGGAGTTGTGCTAATCTCACACAGGGGCCGTGCCGCACTGCAAGTCATACTCCGGACGGTTATTGCAAACTAGGGTATTGGCAGTAAATATATTTTCTGAAAGGTGATTGATACAAACATCTGCATTTAAAGGGATACTCTGCTTGGAGCGCATCATGCCTCTAGGAAGAATGGAAATGTTACAGACGGGTGTCGATTTTTTGCGCCTGGCATTCATCAGGAATTTTTGCCCAGGCCATGGGTTGTGCCTGCTGACAGTAAACTGATGTGGGCTTTGAAAACCACTTACCGACCGGCCACTGTATATATACGTCATTATTTTGAAGGTGGATATCTCGGTAACGGCAGCGGCTGCTGCCACAACCGAGGTATTCTTCTTTAGGGCCGCCAGTTCTGTGTACGATAATGGTGGTCTCTGCGGCGGGTTCACCGCGAGATCACCGTTATCGGCGACCACCCCCCTCCCGCCGCTCTCCCGCGCCCTCTGCCGCTTACCGGAGCCGTCGTTAGCGGCGAAGGCGATCGGGTCCTCTCACTTCCTAGGTATGGAGACGAGTGAGGCTAAGATACCCCCCACCCGGCTCCATACCATAGGAGGGCAGAAGCGACGTCATGACGTCAGCTCCGCCCATTTGTCTTAAAGGCACATTTTTTTTTGTCATTTTTTCAAACGACTCTTTTTTTTTTTTTTTTAATTCTATATTTTATTTTTTCAAACACAGAAAAAGAAAAAAAATAAATTTTCATATATATATATATATATATATATATATATATATATATATATACACATATACATATACATATTAAACAACAAATAAAACAAAAATTATTTATTTTTTTTGCATTAAAGTCCAAATATGAGATCCGAGGACTTTTTGACCCCAGATCTCATATTTAAGAGGACCTGTCATGCTTTTTTCTATTACAAGGGATGTTTACATTCCTTGTAATAGGAATAAAAGTGATCCAAATTTTTTTTAAAAAAAACAGTGGAAAAAATAAAGTAAAATAAATAGGAAAAAAAAAATTTTTTTAAAGCGCCCGCATATGAAAACGGTGGTCAAACCACACATGTGAGGTGTTGCCGTGACCGGTAGCGCAAGAGCAATAATTCTAGCTCTACACCTCCTCTGTAACGCAAAACATGCAACCTGTAGAATTTTTTAAACGTCGCCTATGGAGATTTTTAAGGGTAAAGGTTTGACGCCATTCCACAAGCGTGACATGTTGGGTATCAATTTACTTGGCGTAACATTATATTTCACAATATTAAAAAAAATTGGGCTAACTTTATTGTTGTCTAATTTTTTTATTAAAAAAAGTGAATTTTTTCCCAAAAAAGTGCGCTTATAAGACCGCTGCGCAAATACGGTGCAAAAAAAAAGTATTGCATTGACCACCATTTTATTCTCTAGGGTGTTAGAAAAAAAATCAATATATAATGTTTGGGGGTTCTAAGTAATTTTCTAGCAAAAAAAACTGTTTTAAACATGCAAACATCTAAAATCCAAAACGAGGCTGGTCCTTAAGTAGTTAAGGAAGAGGGCTTGCCCCTAAAATGCGTCAGTACTATGAACATTGGTGGCAGCAACTAGATCTAGCCAAAATGCGAAGGCAGGTGCAGTTTGGCCTCCCTCTATTGGTGGCATTGTTCTGCATCCACCATGCAGGGAGAGAAAGGAAGGCAAAGGGAAACCCATGTTCCTCTGAGGCCTCTGTAGGTGTCATCAGGAGAGCAGCTGTGTGATTGGACGCTGCTACCCTTTTTGACCCCTGCGGCCATCTTTGGTGTGGGCAGTGCTATTAAATAGCACTGCCCCCCTTCAGTTGAAGCACATTTGCCAAGTGGCTAGGTCAGGGACGGAGACCCTAAGGACAGAGTGCCTAGTGTAAGGAGAAGTTCCAGTGGAGAAGGGACAGAGTAGGGACTATCGCTGTGTTTCAGGCGGGAGCCCTTCCACATTCAGGTGCCTCTTTGACAGTCTGCCTTCCAGCCACCTCCTCTGTCACATACTGTCAGGTATCAGTTCAGTGCTCAATTATACATATATGAAAAGTATAGCGGATTGTAGTACTGTAATTGTACACTCACATTCATAAGGTTGCTGGATACCCATTATAGGGACAAGCAACCGATTTTAACAAATGTGGAATATATGATTGTCTCCATGCAATGTGTTGATGGTTGCTATAGATCAGGGGTCTCAAACTGGCAGCCCTCCAGCTGTTGCAAAGTCCCATCATGCCTCTGTCTGTGGGAGTCATGCTTGTAACTGTCAGCCTTGCAATGCCTCATGGGACTTGTAGTTTCGGAACAGCTGGAGGGCCGCCAGTTTGAGACCCCTGCCCTAGATGCTCGTTGGGTTTTTCTGGGGCTTTCTGCACTGTGCTAGGCTGCAATCAGGTCCGGCCAACAATGGTAAAGAGAATGAGGCCTGAAAATGAAACCAATAAGTGGTCAGCAGAGGTGTCCATTAAAAAAAAAGTATTTCCAAGTGGTTTCTTCAGGAAGGTTGGTATTTATTAAATATAAGAACAGATTAAAACACACCATCAATGCACTTCGTGGCTCTTTATTGGCTTTGTCAGAAAAAGGTGTACAGTACATTTTAATAGGTGTGATCTGTGTGCATTCCTAAAGCCCAAAGCATACTGTGGGTCGTACGGTTGGTCAACTGAACCAACCGTTTTATGCAGCTGTTTGTCAAACACCTTTGTGAGTATAAGAGATAATTCTCTAATAAAGCTTTATTTTAGATATTACCCAAGCCCGGGGCACTTTCCTTTGATTTAATGGTACCAAATTTTTAAGCTGAAACATCGAGCATGAAGGTTGGCTGAATGAATGGGGCAAGAATCAACGGGGATCTTTCCCGTTCCCTACTATATGTCAAGCACATTAAATGTGGGCTTGGCCCAACAAGGAAACCGGTTCACTTTAATACAGGCCTACCCAGATCAATATACATACCCTTCTTTATTTCCCAGCCACTCAACTTAGCCACCTGAAGTGAAAGGGAGAATAAAAAGTCCCATGGAGGTTAGGACTCATCGCAGTCGTAGCTTACACTGGTCTTTTGCCTCTGTTGACATCGTTAGTTGTCCCAAAGTTATCTCAACACCTGTCATGAGAAGGTCTACCCGTTGGTGGCGCTATCGGTCTCTTGGATCGCAGTACCAGTGTCCATCAGCAGGTGTCTTCCAACACCTAGGACCTGCAGTAAGAGGTCTTTCCTGCTGGTGGCACTGTTGCATCCTCGGGCCGTAGTACCGGCGTCAACCAGCGGGTGCACTCTGGCAGTGTGGAGCAAACAGCTCACACTGCGCTCAGCTGTGACATGAGGTCAATTACCACAGCCTTACAAATACCCGGCAAGCCCTCATAGGCTTGCCTTGGTATCTCTCTCTCCCTGCGTTCTGACCTTGCTGCCTGTTTGACCTTGAGCCTGCTATCTGCCCTGTCCTGATTTGATCCCATCCCTATCCTGAGGCCTTCCTAGTCCTGTCCCTTCTGTTCCTGGCTCCCTTGGATCTCTGCCCTGAACCCCATCCATCCATCCTCTCCTTGTCCTGTTCAGTTTCCCGTCCTTACCCTTCTGCTGACTTCCCTGTGTATGACCTTGGCTTGGCTTTGATTACGATTACGGTATCTCCTTTTACCTATATATATATTGTTGTTTGTAGTGGGTTGTTGTGTGGGTTTGCACTGTTTATATTCCTTTCACTTATCACTTGTTAATAAACATCATTATTTCACTTATATGTGTTTTGGGTTTCCTCTGTGTAGTCCACACAGTCTGGTCAATTAGATATCCTGACAACACCCCCCTAATCTCTGAACGAAGTGGCGGAGTAGCAAAGGAGTTGCTTTGCACTTAATGGGCAAAGCACAGTTTGTTTTAAGCAAGTAGATGCCCTGGCACATGCTCAAGGAAAGTACCCAGGTCAAAGGCACTGGCATTAAAGTTGGCTGGATGAATGGGGCAAGGTGCCCGTTCCTTACAGCAAGACTAAATCTAGCACACCCTAAAGTAGAACTATAGGCAAAACTTGTTTTTTTCCATTTTGGATCGAGTAAGGGAGGGTTATAACCCCTGTCAGTTTATTTTTGGCCATCCGTGTCCCATTGGGGAGATTTCTCTTCACTTCCTGCCCCACAACCAAAACAGGAAGTGAGAGAAAATCCCTGCAAAATAAGGGAATCCCTTGGGGACACCCAGGTCACCAAAACTAGTGTCCCCATTAGAAGATTTCCCTTCCTTTACTTTTCTGGTGACAACCCAAAATGTTGGGATTTTCTTTCACTTTTAATGATAACGATAAATAGGACAAGGAGAGGGTGAAGCTCAATAACGGGGGCCACAGACAACAATGCAAATTGACAGGTGTTCATTTGCACCCAAAATCACAAATGCTCCATCAGCAATAATATCCAGAAATCTGATTTTAAATTACTCTTGAGTTGGTACAGAACCTCACACAAACGATACAAAATGTTCCCTGATACTTCTAATTCAGTGGTTTCCAAACTGCAGCCCGGGGGCCTGATGTGGCCTTTGCTTGCCTTTGTCCAGTCTTCGGGGCACTATTCCTTTTTTTTTTTTTTTTTTTTTTTTTTTACAAATCTTTTATTTAGTCAAAGGACATGGTCCAGGGACACATAATATTGTATAAACATATTGACATATAGTACAGCTCAACACATGTTATTGCAGAAACTTGAATACTGAAAAACAAAAGAAGACATTATGCCCACTAGATGTCCAAGGTGTCATTTGTATTCCTGGCAAGGCATAGGGAGGCCTACCCTTGAAATCAGACAGGGCTAGGGTAGATCATAGCCAAGGAATAAATTGCTCAGTTGGGTGAGCCCATGGAACCAGCCCAAATCATTTCTCAAACTTTTATATAAATAAGAGTACCATTGAGCCGTAGAGACACGGATCAAGGGAGAGAGAAAAAGATATTAAGAGAGTAGGGAGAAAGGAAGAGCAAAATGAAAGAAAAAAACGTAGGGTATAAAGCGGGTGAAAGATGGAGGGAGGGGGGGGGGCGGGGAGTGGAGAGATGTTAGATGTGAAATCGCGAACCACACGGGTGATATTCAGAATGCATAGTTGGTATCTCCGAAGTACCAAATGTATCCAGAGTCATACCAGAGCAAAGTTAGTCTACAGAGCCGCATTCAAAAAGGGTTCGACCTTCATCAGAGAAGACGAACATGTTCCATAATGACCACGTTTTGGAGTAGCGTTCTTCTTGATGGCGTGCCGAGAGGACAAGGTCTTCCAATTTATTTATTTCCTCTACTTTCTTGAGCCACATCCCGATGGTCAAAGACTGTGGAGATTTCCATTTAATAGGAATGCATGCCTTGGCAGCGTCAAGGAGATGGCGAATGAGTGATTTGTTGTATACCTTCCCAGGGGCATTGGAGGCATGGAGAAGGAAAAAGGCTGGGTCGTCCAGAATCAGACGCTCTGTACATTTTTGGGCAATGCGTCTAACTTCTTTCCAAAATTGTTCTAGTTTGGGACAAGCCCAAAAAATATGTAGGGGTGTGCCCCGCTCCCCCTGGCATCTCCAGCAATAATCGAAAGTCGCGGGAAAAATTTTTTGTAACCTCACGGCACTATTCCTTTTAGTGATGCAAATGATGGGGCACTTTTCCTTCTCCTGATTGCTACAATGGGGCACTATTCCTCCCACTGATGCCAATGATGGGGCATTATTCCTTCCCCTGATACCAACAATGAGGCACTATTCCTCGCACTGACACCAACGGCAGGACACTATTCTTCCCACTGACAACAATGATTGGGCACTTTTCCTTCCCCTTATACCAACAATGAGGCACTTTTCCTCGCATGAATACCAACGATGGGGCATTGTTTACTCCCATTGATGCCAGGGCATTTTCTACTCTCACTGCCCACAGTCCGGCCCCCATCAAGGTCTGCAGGACAGTAAACTGGCCCTTGGTTTAAAAAGTGTGGAGACCCCTGTTCTAATTTACACTGGAGATGATGTGAAGCTATGGGCGCTATCCTCCACATCTAGTAGGCATGCCCTTAGATCAGACCCTCTTGGGCTGCTATCTAAGACACCACCGACAAGCTAATTTTTCCATTCCCCACCTTTCACATCTCAAGCTTGGCTTCTACATGACACAGATGACCGATACCCTGATAGGATCCTACAAAAAAATACAATACAAAAAAAAAAAAATCTTTGACCATTCATCTACTTAATGCTGCCAAAATAATCAGACCTAAATCTAGAATGGAAAAGCCCTAGACACTAGAGTTCCTCTTTAATTCATAGCCTTTCGTCCCATGACAGAGAAGAACGATGGCATGACCTTGGCTACCCTGTGCCGGCCTAAGATCTCTCCTTCAGCCGGCCGTAAGAACACCATCCTGTAAGTTACAGAGATCCAGACAAACATATTCTCCCCCTCCATATTTATAACCCTTATTATTCACCCTCCTTGGTGAGGGTGGCTGTTTCCTATGAAATAAACAGTCTTTATAAACATTCGGCGGCCATAAACAGGCTGATTTTTAGCGTGACTGAGCTGTACACTTCTGACAGCGTTGTCAGCTTTTCCGCTCAACAAATCAAGCCTAACGTATGGTGTTCGCAGTGTAATTTTTATTCCTCCCTGACTAGCCAACTACCCGGTGGTAATAGGTTCTTTGGAACGGGCCGTCGCAATATTTGTGCACGGCGTGATTGATTGGCGAAGCCGCCGTTTTCCATTTGTCCTTCTTGATTCCAATTCAGTTGTTTAAAGAAAAATGAAAAAGCAAGAGAGAGAAAAATGCACTGGAATTGCCGCCGATGGAGGCCCGGGGCCCCCGTCGGCGAGGATTGTCTGTAAACATTAAGATATCTAAATGAAAATCAATAGTATATGTGCAGCAAGTGCTATCAGGTGCAAGTATCTGGAGATCCGCTCTAATCATCCCTTTCAGCCTGGATTTGACACGTCATCTCAGCCCCCTGAAGAGTTGTAATTGGCCGGAAGAATTTAATTTATAACCCAGGCAGGTAATCTTGACCCCCTTACTCGTTTTTTATAACAAGCTGTGAAATTCTGAACTAGACCAGAGTGCAGACATGCATGGTGGTATTGGGAAAATGGGTGGGTTTGTGAGTGCAATATTTAGGCCATAGCTATAGATACAACATGAAAACTGCCCCAAGGACACAGTTATACAGCTTGCAGCCGATATTAAATGGCCAGGTGGTGCTTTCAGAATGCCTTTTGGCTCAGCTTCAACCATAAAAAAAGAAAGGTGCTGGACACCAAAGTGTTCCATTTATGGATGTATAATAGGGAGGTGCACTACGAACGTTGCAGACCCTTGGCTTTAGCATTAGTAATTACCTATAATTTTCAAATCTGTCTCATTAAATCCTTCCCTGGTGTAGCACTACCCCTGCAAGGGCTGCTGATAACTGGTTTCCCCACTCCCGCACAGCCAGGCGACAAGCTTTTTCCACTCTCATCCAGGAAAAGGAATCAGTCTTTGAGCTTGTTTTTGGGAAGGGGGAAGGCAATTATGGGATGCCCAGCTTAACTGAAACAATAGCCAGGGACAGCTTCCTCGCTATGTACAGGATCTTGAACTGTCCTCCTTCCCGGACACTGACAGTCTCTGAAGAAGAAATGTGAAAGCCCCTTAAGGACTGGGAACTCTCAGTCCCTTAGAAAGTAGCACATTGTGTTGTAATCAGCATATAGGAGTATCTCCCACTCCACTGTAGACGCCATTTCCAGCTCTACTGCCTACAGGAATTACCAGCCCACTTGGCCACTTTTGCACCAGCCCAACTGGCTGCTCCTAAGATCTCCCAAGGCAAGGGATAGGAAGGGTTAAGCACAACGCTGTCCTCCAGAAAGGTTTGCTACATGTGGCAGTCTCTCCCCTTGTGAAGTCCTGGGTGTGCTGATGTACTCACACTGTCCTCCTTTCTCCCTGCTGTTCTTTAGGTAAGATTCCTTTCAAACCGCACTGCTGTCAGGATCTTCCCAAGCCAGCCCGAGCTCAGCCTGGAGGCAAAGTTCCCCCCCCCAGACTTAGGGGTCCCCCCCAAGGCCACCGACAGTCTCCTCAGTACTCCATCTTCCACCCGACTCCCCTTCTGGCATGACCCGTCCATATTAAAGGGCTGACTCAGCCACCCTGCCAAGCCTTCTACTTGAGTGTTAGCCACGTTCTTCTTAGTATGCAGATCAACCCTTATGGCCTCTGCCCACTAACTTCTAGAAGTTACCAGGACCAGGGGGAGGCACCAGAGACCTGCCTCTGTGAGTCATCCAGCTTGACCTGCAGTAAACCCTGACCCAGACTCAGACTCACTTTACCATGAGTCACACAAATTATTTTACCTGCACTATTCTAATACCCTGTTTCCCCGAAAATAAGACCTAGCGTGATTGTCGGTGATGGCTGCAATATAAGCCCTACCCCCCAAATAAGCCCTAGTTAAAGTCCTTGTAGGTCTTATTTTCAGGGTAGGGCTTATTTTCGGGGAAACAGGGTAGGGCTTATTTGGGGGGTAAATCTTATATTGCAGCCATCACTGACAATCACGCTAGGTCTTATTTTCGGGGAAACAGGGTAGCACACTAGATGGTGCTACACTAGGATCCCTCAACTGGGACAATCTGGAGTTCACCATGGACATAAGACCATCTACCGATTTGTCAAAATCTTATTTCTCCACTTTCCTTTCTGTTGAATGCTGTTTAAATATCTAGAAGTTTTAATAGATTTAACCAGTGGCTTTCCTCCTGAAATCTGGAGTGCAAGTAGATCTTGGAGCAGGAAAGGGAGATTTTGAAGATGTGAATTTCGATTCTTGATAAGGTAGGTTTGGGGGTTAAGGGTTGGGCTAAAGCGAAGGTTGGGGTTATGAATCAGCGATTTAGGTTAAAGTGTATCTAAAGCTTCACTTTTTAAAAAATATATTTTTGGATTGGGGGTGACCCCACCATGGATATTTACCCTCTATATGTTTCTAATGTGTAGGAAATACAAAATGTTATAGTTTAACAGGAATGGAACAGAAGGGGACCTCTGTTCTGATTGGCTTATTTCCTTTTACTTGGAGAGACATACCCTCACTAAATCGATGACTTACAGATGCAGCAGCCAGAGGGGTGAACTGGCCAAATCTGGCCATTTAGTTCCCCCATTTGGCAAATCTCAAACAACAACTCGTCAGCCCAAACCCAAGACTCATCCCTAGTGACAAAAAATAAATAAAATTTATACCACTCGAATGCCCCAATCTGTTATCCCAGCTGACTTTCCACAGTGTTTGCATGTGCTGGTCGAGCTGAATTTTGGCTCATCAGACACAATGAGGACTACAACAAAATGGTACTTATCCGAATGCTGCCACGACATGTAGTGAGCTCCTCTTAGTAAAAATGGCTTCAGCTTGGTCTCTCATGGGAGAACCCCCTATAACATATCATTCCAAGCCCCTACTGGGCAAAACATGTTACAGGGGTTCTTCCATGGGGTTGGAGACCAAGCTGAAACCAGTTTTACTAAGAGAAACTCACTACATGCCGAAGCAAGGGTGCAAATAGGGGCCATTTTGTTGTAGTCATTCTTAGTGGCACCATCACTAATCCAATCAAAAACTTTAAAAAAAAGGAATGTATAGAAAGGCAACATAATTTTACTTTGTGATGTCCATTGAAAACTTTCTGTATTACTATGATTTTAACTATAGATCAGTCAACATTTTAGAGCCATTCATGCCCAAGTCTAAATATATATAGAATTTTTCTTTTTGCCCATAAACTGAAATTTCCTAGCTAGTTTGGCAAAGACATATTTTCATGGTCAGTGTGCTAATATGATACATAGGAATAAGTGTGCTAATATGATCCACCTCCCGTTGTCTAATTCCGGTTATTAAATCCTTGTATTTGTATAATTATGTCTTTATTTCTGCTACGTATGATGTTATCGCTCAGCAGGAGATTAGTGATTAGAAGGGAAGACGCCCATTAACAGTCATTAAAGGGAACATTCTAAGAATTACAGCAATTTCTTCCCAAGCTGTGAATCATAAAGAGGTCTTATCGTATAGAGACGTACTGGGCCATCCATGCTCTTGACGAACGACGGGATTAATGTACAGGAGATGAATAATATTTGCTCTAGACTATCATTGTCAGGAACAATGCATTATGGGAAATAAGGACCTTTTAGAACAGCAGACAGTTGCTTGTACAGCGCAGTAAGACCACTCCTTACCCTTTCTTATTCAATAAGCTGTGAAAAATCCCAACCAAACTTGAAAGAATATTTGGCTGGGTTGAAAACATTCAGACATTTCCTCATTAATGCAGATTGTTGAGAGAACAGCCTAGTCCAATGACTAATTGAAGCATCTACAAAAGATCTAAGAAGGCGTCATCTACCATAACTTCCAAATGTTCCAGGGACCACCTTGGATTTGGGGAATTTGTCCCTTGAATTCCTTGTTCCTGGGACTATGCCTTCCTTCAAATACTTAACAATATAAAAAAATGTCATGCCTTTTTTATTTCTTACTTTTCCACTTTGACATTTTACCGGGCAAAATATATATGTAAGAAGAATGGAATAGCACATTCCTAAACAAGAGGAATTATAATTTTACACCAACGCAGTATTTGAGGTTGTGCAATCCCCTTTATACTTTGTTGTTATCCAGAGATAACAGAGACAGGGTTTTCCAGCTTTTCTCAACCAGGGTTCTGTGGAGTACTGGGGTTCCTCCAGAAGTTCCTAAGCGATCCTTAAGCAATGGCCAATGTCTCCTTCTCAAATATGTAACCACTGACACCAATTATCTTTTTAGCTATCTGTCAGGGGGGATTCTTCTTACTAACCACCACTATATGGAGCATTCTCACCATTGTCCACCAATGTAAGGAGCATTCTCACCATTGTCCACCAATGTAAGGAGCATTCTCACCATTGTCCACCAATGTAAGGAGCATTCTCACCATTGTCCACCAATGTAAGGAGCATTCTTCCCACTGACAACCAATGTAAGAACCATTCTTCTCATTGACCACCAATGTAAGAAGCATTCTTCCCACTAACCACCAATGTAAGGAACATTCTTCTCACTGATCACCAATGTAAGGAGCATTCTTCCAATTGACCACCAATGTAAGGAGCATTCTTCCAATTGACCACCAATGTAAGGAGCATTCTTCCAATTGACCACCAATGTAAAGGACATTCTTCCCAATGACCATCAGTGTAAGGAGCATTCTTCTCACTGATCACCAATGTAAGGAGCATTCTTCTCACTGGCCACCAATGTAAGGAGCATTCTTCCCACTGATCACCAATGTAAGGAACATTCTTCTCACTGACCACAGATGTAAGGGCATTTTTCCCATTGACCCTCAATGTAAGGAGCATTCTTCTCACTGACAACCAATGTATGGGGCATTCTTTGCAATGACCACCAATGTAAGGAGCATTCTTCCCACTGACCACAGATGTAAGGAGCATTCTTGTCAGAAACCATGAAAACAGGACGACATAGAAGTACAGTTAAATCACACTTGTTTAATAATAAAAGTAAAAGAACAAATGTAGTCAAAACATACCCAAAGTTCAGTAACCGGAACGGATAGTCAGCCAAGTCAGAAGTCAGGGATCAATGTAGTGGAACAGCAAGCAGGATCTGGAGCCAGAAGGGATGTCAGCAAAGCAAGTCTTGAACAGGATCGCAGGAGATAGTTTCTGTGATGTTGACCAAGGCAGCGATCCTCCGGACTAGATGGCTTAAGTATGCAAGACTGAGGAGCAGGATATCATCAACAGCTGAGTAACTGTGGAGAGATAGGAGCTGGCAATTAGCCGACAGCTGAGCGGCCAGCTCAGAGAAGGAAGGGCTGAGCCCAGCCCTGACAATTATTCCCACTGACCACAGATGTAAGGGGCGTTCTTCCCACTGACCACCAATGTAAAGAGCATTGTACCTACTGACCACCATTGTAAGGAGCATTCTTCCCACTGACCACCATTGTAAGGAGCATTCTTCCCACTGACCACCATTGTAAGGAGCATTCTCCCCACTGACCACCAATGTAAGTAGCATTCTTCCCACTTCTGGAACTTAACCCAATGTTGGATGAAATTGTTTGTTTGCGTGTGTGTTATCAGCTTAAGCACATTGGGGGTAATTTACTAAAGGCAAATCCACTTTGCACTGAAAGTGCACTTGGAAGTAAAGACACTGTAGATCAGAGGGGGATATGCTAGGAAAATTAAAAAACAGCATTTTATCTTGCACATGATTGGATGATAAAATCAGCAGAGCTTCCCCTCATTTCAGATCTACCCCTTAGATTTAGAGCGACTGCACTTCCAAGTGGATTTACCTTTCCTAAATAACCCCCATTGTGTTGGTCTATTATAACTTAGATGAGGATCAGATCACATTTTATGGCAAATTACTGCAGAAAAACAGTTAATTCCAAGGGGTTTACATTGTTTTTATTGCCAGTATATACAGTATATATATATATATATATATATATATATATATATATATATATATATATATATATAATTTTTAACAGAAATCTGCCACAATGTTTATTCCAAACAGAATCTATGAGCCGGGCTCTTCTTTTTATAGAGAGGTCAGACAAGTCCCGAGTACAGTTTCCTCTTTCAGACAAGGGCTCAATGTAAATGTGCATGGTGGTTACAGAAGGTTAGCAGAGAGTGATGTCTAAGTCACTCCCTGAATAAAATACCAAAATCTATATTCATTATTTGATAACGCCGAAAACAGGAAACCGTAAATTATTTTTCCTGCGATTGAATGTTAATGCAGCCCCGGCTAACAACCTTCCAAGCAGGAAGAATAATGGATCGCAGAGGTGAACAGGACAGCGACAGGACCAGGATGCAACGCACGGAAAAATAATTCTTCGTGCACAGGAAGAGATACATATCTAGGCATTGATCCATTGGCTGCAGGACGGTGCAAAACAAGGGATGATCCCATGCTGATAAATCCAGTAAAGGGAAAAAAAAGTCTAAAAAAAAAAAAAGTGCAATTAAAAACAATATTCTCTGGACTCAATTCTAGTTTGCAAAGTCTTAATAGGGTCTTAAAGCTTAAAGCCTCACCCCGGATAAAAAAATAAATAAAGATTAAATGTAACAGAGCTCTGGTTGTAATAATCCCCTCCTTTCCGGAGCTGTCCCCTGCAGTACCTCTTCTCCACCACAAAGTTTCCTCAGTTTTCCAGGTTGAATGTTGCAGTACCTCTTCTCCACCACAAAGTGTCCTCAGTCTTCCAGGTTGAACGCTGCAGTACCTCTTCTCCACCACAAAGTGTCCTCAGTCTTCCAGGTTAAATGTTGCAGTACCTGTTCTCCACCACAAAGTGTCCTCAGTCTTCCAGGTTGAATGTTGCAGTACCTCTTCTCCACCACAAAGTGTCCTCGGTCTTCCAGGTTGAATGTTGCAGTACCTGTTCTCCACCACAAAGTGTCCTCAGTCTTCCAGGTTGAATGTTGCAGTACCTCTTCTCCACCACAAAGTGTCCTCAGTCTTCCAGGTTGAATGACATCTAGTACCACTCAATCTGAGGACTGAGGACATACTGTGTGTGCAGGCTCTCCCTTGAGGGGATATTACCACGGCATTGTGCACTTACAGTGTAACGAGGGCTGCCCTAGCATGGTGTTACGTCACTCAGGCAATTAGAATATTGTAGATGGCTTCTCTTGTGAAAAAAAAGAATATTGTAGATGGCCACAGACCACAATAAACATGCCCCTGTTTAGGCAATAATTATTATTTAATCAAAAATATTGTCAATCTAAAGGTCAGGTTAATGTTAGGGGTCAGGGGGTTTGAAGTAACTTTTTTATACATGTTTTTGATCACAAAATTCCAGTGCAGCAAACCACCAGGTGCTGGTTTCATGGCGCCAAACACATACCCAGTAGGGATTATTGGAGTGATTTCACAAACTGAAATGACGATGAAACAAGCTATTTTGCACTCAAATTAAGTCAACACTGGTCCCAAACTTTGGCATATGGCAGAATTAATATTTAAAAAAATTCCCCTTTAAAGGTAGGAGCGTGCTGCCTAACCATGTGCCTACTGGGCACGTTTACCCCCTTCCTGCTCAGGCCAATTTTCAGCTTTTAGCGCTGTCACACTTTTAATAACAATTGCACGGTCATGCAACAATGTAGCCATAATAAATTTTTATAATTTTTTTTCACACAAATAGAGCTTTCTTTTGGTGGTATTTAATCACCACTGGGTTTTTTTTTTTTTGCTAACTAAATGAAAAAAGACAGAAAATTTAAAAAAAAAAAACAAATTTTTTTTAATGGTTTGTTTTGCAAACATGTAATTTTTCTCCTTTGCTGATATGCACTGATTAGGCTGCACTGATAGTCACTGACAAGGTGGCACTAATGGGGCTGCACTGATGGGCTAGGATGAGGCTGCACTGATGGGCACTGATGAGGTGGAACTGGTGGGCATTAATGGGTACTAATGGGCTGCACTAATGGGCACTGATGAGGAGGCATTGATCAGGCTGCACTGATAGGTGGCACTGATGGACACTGCTAGATGGCACTGCTGGGCACTGGTAGCAGTAGTGTATTTATATTTTGTGCTGCCTAATGCCCTGTACACACGGTCGGATTTTCCGATGAAAAATGTGTGATAGGACCTTGTTGTCGGAAATTCCGACCGTGTGTAGGCTCCATCACACATTTTCCATCGGAATTTCCGACACACAAAGTTTGAGAGCAGGCTATAAAATTTTCCGACAACAAAATCCGTTGTCGGAAATTCCGATCGTGTGTACACAAATCCGACGGACAAAGTGCCACGCATGCTCATAATAAATTAAGAGACAAAAGCTATTGGCTACTGCCCCGTTTATAGTCCCGACGTACGTGTTTTACGTCACCGCGTTCAGAACGATCGGATTTTCCGATAACTTTGTGTGACCGTGTGTATGCAAGACAAGTTTGAGCCAACATCCGTCGGAATAAATCCATGGACTTTGTTATCGGAATGTCTGATCAATGTCCGACCGTGTGTACGGGGAATAAGGCCTGACTAAACTTGTGCACCCCCTAATTTAAATATGACCCACCCTTCCTGTCAAGGCCACACCCCTTGCTGTTTAAGACCCGCCCTGACATTTTCGAGTGGGGACACTAGTTCTGGGGGCCAATGGAGTCCCTTAATTTGCATAGATTTCCTATCACTTCCTGTTTGGCTATGGGGCAGGAAGTGAAGGGAAATCTCTGCAATGGGACAAAGATGGTAAAAAATAAACTGACAGGAGGTATAACCCTCCCTTACTCTATCCAAAATGAAACTAATAGACTAATTAGCCTCTCAGCCCAGTCCGCCCCATAAGACTGGCACTACACTAACAGTGTAGCGCAAGCCGACGGGGACTCTTTCTGTGCTGCCCCCCTGCAAAGTGCTGCCCTAGGCCTGGGCCTTGTTGGCCTAGGCCAGAATACAGCGTTGACTGGTAGGCGGCACTGATGGGCACTGGTAGGTGGCACTGATAGGTGACACAGATGAGGAGGCATTGATGGTGCTGCACTGATAGGCAGCACTGATAGGTGGCACTGATGGGCACTGATGCGGTGGCACTGATGGGCATTCATGGGTACTAATAGGCTGCACTGATGGGCACTGATGAGGCGGCACTGGTGGGCACTGATGAGGAGGCATTAATGAGGCTGCACTGATAGGTGGCACTGATAGGTGGCACTGATGGGCACTGCTAGATGGCACTGATGGGCACTGGTAGGCGGCACTGATAGGTGACACGGATGAGAAGGCACTGGTGGGCACTGATTGGCAGCACTGGTGGGCACTGTTGGAACTGCACTGATAATAAGTGCAGTGCTAGGGTTAGTGCTAGAGATAAAACTAGGGTTAAATTAGCTTCAGGATTAAGATTAGGGTTAGCACTAGGGTTACCATTAGGGTTGATGTTAGGGTTAGATTTACTACTTGAGTTAGTGCTGAGGTTAGCAGTAAGGTTAGGGTTACCATTAGGGTTATTGTTTATATTAGGGTTTGTGCTAGGGATACCTTCAAGGTTCGTGTGAACACTACAGTTGTGGTTAAGTTTGGGGTTAAGGTTAGTTTTAAGAGTAGCCCTAGGGCAGTGATGGCGAACCTTGGCACTCCAGATGTTTTTGAACTACATTTCCCATGATGCTCTTGCACTCTGCAGTGTAGTTGAGAATCATGGGAAATGTAGTTCCAAAACATCTGGAGTGCCAAGGTTCTCCATCACTGCCCTAGGGTAACCTTAAAGGTCAATCTTAGGACTACGTTTACCTTTAGGCTTAGTGTCAAGGTTAGCACTAAGCTTAGTGTCAGTATTAGGTTTAGAATTAATGATATTAGGGTTTGTGCTAGGGTCATCTTTAGGGTTAGCGCTAGCACTACAGTTAAAGTTATCTTTTAGGAAGAAGGTTAGTTTTAATGGTAGCCCTGGGGCAACCTTTAAGGTCAATGTTAGGGTTAAGTTTATTTTTAGGGTTAGGCTTAGTGTCAAGGTTAGCACTAAGGTTAGGGTCAGTATTAGGTTTAGAATTAATGATAATATTAGGGTTTGTGCTCAGGTCATCTTTAGGGTTAGCGCTAGCACTACAGTTAAAGTTATCTTTGGGGAGAAGGTTAGTTTTAAGTATAGCGCTACAGCTAGTGTTATAATTAAAAGTAAGGTTAGGTTAACCTTAGGGTTAGGATTAGGGTTACCACTAGGGTTAACATTAGGGTTGGTGTCAGGGTTAGAGTTACTACTAGGGTTAGTGTTAGGGTTAGTAGTAAGGTTGGAGTTATCATCTTTAGGGTTAGTGCTAGCACTACAGTTAAAGTTATCTTTGGAGAGATGGTTTGTTCTAAAGGTAGCCCTTTAAGGTCAATGTCAGGGTTAAGTTTACCTTTAGGGTTAGACTTAGTGCAAAGGTTAGCACTAAGCTTAGGGTCAGTATTAGGATTAATGATAATATTAGGGTTTGTGCTAAGGTCATCTTTAGGGTTAGCGCTAGCACTACAGTTAAAGTTATCTTTGGGGAGAAGGTTAGTTTTAAAGGCAGCCCTAGGGTAACCTTTAAGGTCAATGTTTGGGTTAAGTTTAATCCAATCTAGGGTTAGTTTTAGTGTCAAGGTTAGCACTAAGGTTAGGGTCAGTATTAGGATTAGGGTTTGTGCTAAGGTCATCTTTAGGGTTAGTGCTAGCACTACAGTTAAAGTTATCTTTTGGGAAGAAGGTTAGTTTTAAAGGTAGCCCTAGGGTAACCTTTAAGGTCAATGTTTGGGTTAAGTTTACCTTTAGGGTTAGATTTAGTGTCAAGGTTAGCACTAAGGTTAGGGTCAGTATTAGGATTAGGGTTTGTGCTAGGGTCATCTTTAGGGTTAGTGCTACCACTACAGTTAAAGTTATCTTTGGGGAGAAGGTTGGTTTTAAGGATACTGCTGGGGGTTAGTGTTATAATTAAAAGTAGGGTTAAGTTAACCCTAGGGTAAGGATTAGGGTTACTACTAGGGTTACCATTAGAGTTGATGTTAGGGTTTGAGTCACCATTTGGGTTAGTGTTAAGTTTGGGGTTAACATTAGGGTTATTGTTCATATTAGGGTTTGTGCTTGGGTTACCTTCAAGGTTAATGTTAACTCTACAGTTAAGGTTACCTTTAGGGTTAAGGTTAGTGTTAAGGGTAGCCCTAGGGTAACCTTTAAGGTCAATGTTAGGGTTAACACTAGGGTAATATTCACCTTTAGAGTTCAGCTTAATGTCGAGGTTAACGCTAAGGTTTGGGTAAATTTTAGGGTAGGCAATAGGGTTTGAGTTACCATTTGGGTGTTTTTGACCCAAAAGCAGGTCTTGGATTGTTGAAGGAAGCTTCCTTAACCTTGAGAACCATCTAAAGCCCAATTTTCGCCAACATTTCAGAAAAGTAAAAACAATCAATTTTCAGCACTAAAAATATAGCACATTTCCCCAGTTATGGATCTCCAGGAATAAATCTATGGAATGTGTTCCCTGGAAATCAGGGGAATAGGCAGCGCTGATTTTATATTACGGCGCACTACAGATCTTGCCTATTATTTGCTGGTCTGCCAAGTTCTGCGCTAGTTAAACCGGACAAGAGCGGATTATGAAACGATAACACTGGGGGGCTCGCCGCGTTCCGTGCGCTCATTCTGCAACTAAATAAGATATCTGTCAGTGAGCGATACTTGTGGAAGGAATCCACTGCCTTCTGCTGTAATTTTCTCCCCTTTGGACAAGCGAATGTCAAATTAATGTTATTTATTCAGGCGCATCATCCGGCCCAACTCTGCGTTATTCATCACTCTTTACAGATAACACCTTAGGCCTGGCATTCTTTGCTCGGCCAATATTTTTCATTAAATAATGATTATTACTTAAAACACAGGCATGTTTATTGCTGTCTGTGGCCATCTGGAATATTCTAATGCCATCAGTGACATAAATCTAACATGGTCGTACTCTTGCTAGCAAGGTTAGATGAATTTAAACTTGTATTGATGGTCCTGTAGAGGTGAGTGGTGCAGATCTTCACCATCAATGCCATGGCAAGATTAAAGAATCCCTCTAAACCCCTAACGATTTCCACTTTATTCGTGTTCTGTGACAACTTTTTGGATTTTATCCTCAGTCCCAGTAGTCACCAGGACCAAGGGAAAGGATGGCCCCCCTTAATGGGGACACAGAAAGCATTAAAAACCTTAGAGGGGCTCTAATCTATCCTCCTTACCTATTCAAACGTACGATAAAAACAATTGTCTATTTAATTGACCTGAAGAGGCCTCATGCAGTCCTGGTGAGGGCCAAAATTATGAGTTAATTTATTAGGTAATTAATTAAAGAAACCTCATGAGAAATGTCTTGTAAGAAGGAGAACATCAAATTAGTATATGGAGCTCAAATTAAACATCCATTCACTGGTCAAACAAAATAATCCAATGCGTTTTGGAGGTTACAAAGTATCCCTCCTTCACCAGGGCTGTAAAACATAAAAAGAAGTCTTGGTTTCTTTTACCTGCGGAAGAATACGAGTCGTGCTGATTCTTGGCTTTAAGGAGGAACTTTGCCCCTTTTACCTTGTTTACCGCGTTATCCTCAAAATTTAACCCCTTGGCGCTGACACCTCCCGGTCCTTTAAGTGGTTTCAGATGCAGGGGAGGCGGGGTTTATGATCATATGACCAACGTGAATGGCTGTCACGGTGGTCACATGACCTGAAAGCTCCCAATCGCAAGCAGCGATCAGGAGCTTTCCGTTAGCTGCCAGTAACTGTCATGGGAGCGCGCAGAGCGTGTTTCCAATGTGGCACGCAAATATGTGGCCGCATGGCGCCAAGTTCCACCCGCCGAGAAGCCGCATATTTGCATGCCATAGGTGGAAAGAGGTCAAACACATGTCCAGCGTTGTCCTGTTTCAATCCACCAATTCAGCGATTCACATCTAGCCCGCCACTGCCATCTTCTTTTCTTATGTCATCAGGGGGCCAAATGCAAGAACCAAGAGACAGCCGGCTGCCTGATGATGTGAACTGATGCATGTGCTGAAGATTATCCCAAGGCCCCCTGGGATGCATGGTGTCAGTATCCCAGGAGGCTGTGGGCAACTGAAAAGTCGTACTCATTTGGGTAAGATTTTTGGTTCTGCCAGCAATGGACAAGACAAGAAAAAGATATTAAATAAATAAATAATGTCCAATTGTGAGTGATGTCACCACCCGCCTTTCTACCCTGTCCAATTAGATAATGCCTTGCATTCTTTAAGGAAAGGCAAAGCATCCTCTGAATGGTGGCCGACCTCCTGTGTTCACAATTCAGCAAGGCAGCCACTCAGCACAGCACCCAGAAGCTAGAGTAGAGGACTGAATGCCTACTGCAATGATTTCCAGCTTCTAGAGAGATCAGATAGGTATGGTATATGCATGCCTGTTCATTGGTTCAAGCTGGACCATGTGCTCATATTAGGTCAATGACGTGTATGTCAACTGCGGGGCGGGATACTGGTGACATCATTGACCTAAAATGCTCACATGGCCTTGTTAGGTTAATGTCATTGGCCTAATATAACATAAGATTGTAAATGAAGCGCCACACCACTGCTAAGAGGTCCAGATACAACTTAATTTCCGATAAAAGTCAGGGGTACAATCCAAAAAGTAACCAATGATTTTTGGAGGTCTAAGAGCGCTCTCTTCATCAGGGCTTGACAGCAATGTGAACAAACCAGCAGTGAACTGGACCTACAATGGTATTATTTTTCAGTATGAATTACAAGCACAGGCCTTGTCAGCAGCTTGTTTGGCTTCCAAAAAAATGCCTGTCTAGGTCCAGTTCACTTCTGGTTTGTTCACATTGTTGTGAATCAAGCCCTGATGAAGAGGATGTTATTTGACCCCCCAAAAAGTTGGTTACTTTTTTGATTGCACCCCTGACTTTTATCAAAATAAAGTGGTATCTGAAGCTCTCATCAGTGGTGACGCTTCAATTTCAATTTTTGTTATATTAGGTCATTGACATTGACCTAATAGGGCCATGTGACCATGATTTCACCAGTATCCCACCCCACAGCTGATGTACATGTTATTGACCTAACATTGAGCACATGGCCATATTAGGTCAATGTCACTGACCTATTTTGGCCATGTGGCCATGCTGGGCTAGTGATGTCATGAACAATCTCCTGCCTGCAGCTCATTGAACCATTAATGACAGCTAACTTATGGGTTCAGAGGAACTTGGGTTTGGACCAAAACCCCAAGCTCATCCTTAAGACTAGCTTAACCATGCAATTTCCCCCAAAACCCCCAAAACACGGTTACTTTTTGGACTGTCCTCTGACTTTTATCGGAATTAAGTTGTATCTGGACCTCTTAGCAGTGCTTCAATTTAAATTTTTGTTACATTACACTACAAGCCAAAGAGACCATGGAGATCATCTGGAGTGTAGAAGCAGCCTGCCTAGGCACCATATCATCTACGTCAAAATCAATACTTTAAGACAACACCAACGAGTTAACCCTAAGGGTCCAGAGCTATTTTTCCACTTTCCTCAACTGAGCTAATATGGCCATATTGGATCAGTTATGTTTTGAGCAATCCTCTGCCCCCAGCTCATTGACCCAGCAAGGACAGCTAACTTTAGATGAACTTGGGTTTAGACCCAAACCAAGGTCATTCCCAAGACCAGCTTAACTGTGCACCAGGTTTCTATTCACCTCTCTGTGAGGGACCGAGAGGGGGTGGGGGTTTCCATGATTGATTTGTGCAAAAAGTTGTATATTGATCTTTTAGCAATGTTGTGGAGCTTCAATTTAAATTTTTGTTTTATTAGGTCAGCGACGTTGACCTAATTGGGCCATGTGATCATTTTAGGTCAATGATGTCACCAGTATCCCGCCCCATAGCTGACATACACATCATTGACCTAATATGAGCACCTGGCCATAGTGATGTCCGTATTGTGGCCATATTCGCTTAGTGATGTCTATAGTGTGGCCATATTGGGTTAGTGATGTCCATTTTGTGGCCATATTTGGTTAGTGATGTCCATAGTGTGGCCATATTGGGTGAGTGACATCCATATTGTGGCCATATGCGGTTAGTGAAGTTCATATTGTGGCCATATTGGGTTAGTGATGTCCATATTGTGGCCATATTGGGTTAGTGGGTTAGTGATGTCAATATTGTGGCCATATTGGGTTGGTGAAGTCCACATTGTGGCCATATTGGGTTAGTGATGTCCATATTGTGGTCATTTTGGGTTAGTGATGTCAACATTGTGGCCATATTGGGTTAGTGATGGCCATATTGTGGCCATAGTGGGTTAGCGGTGTCCATATTGTGACCATATTGGGTTAGTGATGTCCATATTGTGGCCATATTGGGTTAGTGGGTTAGTGATTTCCATATTGTGGCAATATCGGGTTAGTGTTGACCATATTGTGGCCATATTGGGTTAGTGATGTCCATATTGTGGCCATATTTGGTTAATAGTGTCCATTTGAGACCATATTGGGTTAGAGATATCCATATTGTGGCCATATTGGGTTAGTGGGTTAATGATGTCATGAACAATTTGCAGCCTGCAGCTCATTGACCCAATAATGACAGCTAACTTTTGGGTTCAGATGAACTTGGGTTTGGACCCAAGCCCATCCTTAAGACCATCTTATCCATGCACCAGGTTTCTTTTCCCCTGTCTGTAATGGACTGTTTGGATGGTCTACCAGTTTCACTGTGCCCCAATGTGTCCGTTATATGTCTCTTTTTGCACAAATCAACTACGGAAATTCACTCCATCTCTTGGTCAGTTCTTCTGAACCCAGAAGTTAACTGTCATTGCTGGGTCAATGAGCTACAGGCAGGAGATTGCTCATGTCATAATTGACCCAATATAGTCATATGGCCATATTAGGTCAATGAAAATGTGCTCATACTAGGTCAATGGTGTCACCAGCATCTCTGCCTCTTTGTGTATGCCAGCTGCTAGATGGGGTTGCTGGTGACATCATTGACCTAATATGGGCACATGGCCATATTAGACCAATGTCATTGACCTGCTATGGTCACGCGGCCATATTGGATTAATGATGTCATACAAAATCTCCAGCTCATTGACCCAGCAAAAATAGCCCGAACTCAAGCCTAAACCCAAGCTCATCCATAATTGCCAACTTAACCGCGGATCAGATTTCTTTTTCCCTGAGTGTGTTTGATGGAGCGGATTCCAAAATGAAATGAAAATCTGACTGTGAAAGTGTTTTTTGTTTGGGAAACGAGAGGGGGAGTGGATTACCTTTATTGATGTGTGCAAAAAAAGAGACAATCCCTCCTAATAGGAGACATATGGGGGCTACGTTCAACTGGTAAAATATGGGGGGGGGGGGATTTGGGGACTTTAAATGATGCACATAGAAATGTGTCTCCATCTCTGATTCAGATACACAAGAAAAGGAAGGTTGGGACTTTAGATGAGGCCATTGACTAGTGGAGGTAAAGACTGAATAAGTTCAGTGCTCGCAACCTTTCCTCATAACTAATATCCTCCAGTCCCTTTATTAGCTTTGTTGCCCTTCTCTGGACTCGCTCCATTTCCAGTACATCCTTCCTGAGGACTGGTGTCCAGAACTGGACACCATACTCCAGGTGCGGCTGGACCAGAGTCTTGTAGAGTGGGAGAATTATCGTTTTATCTCTGGAGTTGATCCCCTTTTTTAATGCATGCCAATATTCTGTTTGCTTTGTTAGCAGAAACTTGGCATTGCTGAGCCTATCAGCTACTAGGACTCCCAGGTCCTTTTCCATCCTAGATTCCCCCAGAGGTTCTCCCCCCAGTGTATAGATTGCATTCATATTTTTTGCCACCCAAATGCATTATTTTACATTTTTCTACATTGAACCTCTTTTGCCACGTAGTTGCCCACCCCATTAATTTGTTCAGATCTTCTTGCAAGGTTTCCACATCCTGTGGAGAAGCTATTGCCCTGCTTAGCTTAGTATCCCCCAGACAACGTCAGTTATAGACTAAACGTACGTCGGGAGGTTGACAGGTTCCCCAGACGATGTCAGTTATAGACGAAACGTAAGGTTGACGCTCTGATGTCATCGCACCTTGCCAGAACGGGCGCTCGCTTGCCGGCCGGCGAGCTCCTCTGTTGTTACTACAATCTTGTAGGTTTTCTACTGAATTTTAATAAATTGTTTTATCGGAATTACACTATGGCCACCTTTTCTTCATCCCTATGTCCCTGAATTCGGGTTGCTTCATTGCCCCTTTATATGCTTGGAGTCACGCGGCACAGAGGGACATTCTACTATAGCGGGAGATCCGGATACAGCCTATTACGTGGTTGTTTGGGTATCATCCAATACGCTGTCCAGAGGATCGCTCCAGTGCCAGCCGCACACCCTGATTTGGCTATATAAACGTGCCTGTTGTGCTTACTATCTGGTAAGAGCATATTTTAGGTGGTGGAGGATCACTGTGAGGGGTGTTTTCCATTTCTCACTTTTCTACACTGGCTCTTAGGAAAAGCTATTGTGGGACTCTCTCCATCTCCATTATAGACTTTTCAGATTTCTTAGGTTATGGACTTTACTATCATTTTGTACATATAGGATTTTGATGCAATTTGATGCGATTTTGCATTTATTTTCACATTAATTGATTTCTATGCATTTTTTCATTTATGGTATAGCGCAGTTTTTTCCCTCGTTGTTTTTTTTTGTATGTTGTGAATATCTCACAGTTAAACTGCTGCTTTTTGGGGGGTTTTGTGATAGCGCGGTGATTTTTTGTTTATTCTTAGCTTAGTATCGCCCGCAAATACAGAGATTGAACTGTGTACCCCATCCTCCAGGTCCTTTATGAACAAATTAAACAGGATCGGTCCCAGCACAGAACCCTGGGGGACCCCACTACCCACCCCTGACCATTCCGAGTACTCCCCATTCATCACCACCCTCTGAACTCGCCCCTTGCAGCCAGTCTTCAATCCATGTACTCCCTTTTTTTCTTGTACAACCGGTAAACAGTCCAGGAAGCATCTTGATACATTTTAGCAACATGAAGGCAACTACAATGCAAGCCGGCTCCACGACTCCTTTTTTTCGGGAAAAATCTAAGTTTTCTTCCAGCATATGAAAAAAATAAAATAAAATAAAATAAAAGGCAGATTTTCCTGTTGTGGATTCAGTCAGGCGGAGGACGGTGACTTGTGTCATCTTAATAAATCACCAAACCCTTCCTGTGCGGCGTAAGCAACAGGGGGACTGGAGGAGGGCAGTGCTGCATGTTGACCCCACACAAGAGCTCATGGAGGAATGATGCCCTGTTAAAGGGACTCCTGGGGCGATCCTGGGCATTTTCCCCTGACAAATTGGAAGCTCCCCCCCCCCACCCGCCTCCCCCCCCGGCTGCAGCAAAATAGGACTGATTCAGAAGAGCACAAACTACCCATTATCTGGCTGCATAAAAAGGCCATTTAAAGGCAAGCTTTAACACTCCGTTCCGCAGGACGCTTCCCCTCCCGAAGAATTATCCACCGGGCGCTGCGACTCCGGAAAAAATTCCTCATTTAGCCGGCCAGCCGAGATGTTAAATGAACTCCCAAGAAAATGCGTCTTTTTTTCTTGCCACTTAAAGGGGAACTACCGGTCAGTCTCCGGCGAACGCTCAAGTTTGCAAGAAAAAAAATTGTATTTTGCCGTGTATTTTTTTTTTTTTGTCTTTTTTAGGTTCTTTCACACTGACGGGAACCCTTACTGCCCTTCGAAAAAAAACGATCTGCGAGGGTGGTCTTGCAGTGGCTGGCAAGGCACTACTGCGCCCCCCCCCCCCCCCCCCAAGGTGGTCATGTGGGTGGTCAGGAGGACAGTAATAACTGCGGACTCACCCGCCTGCTTTTTCCACCTGCCTGGCCACCCGGTCAATGAGCTCAATGTGAGCGGAAAAAGTGACCCAGACTAATCTGAAAGTAATAGTAACTAAAATAATTTAAAAAAATAATAATAATAAAATAATAACATAAAATAAATAAAAAAATAAACAAATAATAACAAATATAATCATCTAAAATAAAATAACAATAAACATAAATAAATAAAAACAAATATAATCATCTAAAATAAAATAACAATAAACACAAATAAATAAATAAAAACAAATATATTCTTCTAAAATAAAATAACAATAAACATAAATAAATAAAAACAAATGTAATCATCTAAAATAAAAAAACAATAAACACAAATAAATAAAAAAAACAAATATAACCATCTAAAATAAAATTACATTAAAAATAAATAAAATAAAACTTAATCTGAGGAGCAGGAGCTGCAGAGTCATGAAAAAAAAACTAATAAAATAAAAACGTTAATGAGCCTTTAAGAAATGTGGAAAAAAATAACCTTGGACTAATCTATAAATGATCTAAAATAAAAAAAATTCAATAAATGTAAAAAAAATACATAAATGATCTAAAATAAAAATTAAACTAAATGTAAAAATTAAATAACATAAAATAAAACTTCATTTAAAAAAATGCAGGAGCTGTAAAGTCATGAAAAAAAAAACATTAATAAAAACCTGCATGAGCCCTTATAAAATGTGGAAAAAATAACCTCCGACTAATCTATAAATTATCTAAAATAAAAATTTAAATAAATGTAAAAAAAAAAAAAAAATTTAAATAAAAATAAATAAAATTAAATAAAAATTAATTTAGAAAAATGCAGGAGCTGCAAAGTCATGAACAAAAAAAAATAAAATAAAATAAAAATAAACAAACTAAAATAAAAAAACACAAACCACAGTATGAGCCTTTAGAAATATGTGGAAAAAAAAAATAACCCCAGACTAATCTAAAAATAATCTTAAATAAGCTAAATAAAAAAATAAAAAAGGTAATCTAAAAAATGCAGGAGCTGCAAATTCATAAGAAAAAAAACCCAATGAAAAAAACCCTTAATGGGAAAAAATAACCTCAGACTTATTTAAAAATAATCTAAAATAAAAATAAAATAAAATGTAGTCATACAATGCAGGAGCTTCAGAGTCGTAAAAAAAAACCCTGAATGAGCTGTTAAGAAATGTGGTAAAAATTGCCCCAGACTAATCTAAAAATAATCTAAAATAAAAATAAATAAATAAAAAGAGTACATAAATATACATTTCTAAAATATATAAAAGTAATATAAAATAAAAAGTAAATAAACAAAATAATATAAAAGGTAATCTAAACAATGCGGGAGCTTTAAACTCATAAAAAAAAAAAATTAAAAACATTAAAAAAAAACTTTAAACTTTTGCCTCTCGCTCCTTTATGAACTTGCTCCCTAAGAAATAAAACTGCATAAAGTTGCTAGAAATCCATCACATTTGTCTGCCATCAGAAAGGAAATAATAAGTGAGGGCGGATATAACGGATCTGGTGTTTTGCAGGGAAAGCTGCTGACAAGTGCGTCCCGACATCCCGTCCCGGCCATGAAAATATCCCATTTTAAAACGGTGTTTATTTGAAATCTTTGACGTGCGGACGGAGCGCGGCTCTCTCTCGGCGTGCCAGAAAAGCATCATTAGTCCGCGCCTTGTACAGTGGAGGATTTACATTAAACAGATTCACGCTCTCATCTCGGCGCACTTCTCTATAATTCGCGCTTTTGGGAAGAAATAGGTCGGCTCTCCCAGGGATGACTGAAGTTTCAATAATTGGTCGGGTCATTTCAAACATGTTTAATATACATTATTTTTTATTTTTATTTTTAGTTCTCCCTTTGAAGGATTGTAGCACTTAAATAGCAATATTTATATCCAGCGTGATGAATGGCGGCCCCTCCTTGTGCCGCCGGAGAGCTAAAAAAGCTTCTATATTTATCGCGGCGGGAACGTTCGTCGGGATTGGCGTTCGTGGCTCCGGTGGGATTGCGATATTGTTGTTTGGCTGTGGATCTTCGGAAAAAGACCCACCCGTGGTATCTGCACTCGCTGACACGTTCGCTGGGCCATTATGGTAACGCGCTTCATTTGTAAGGAACGCGTTAGTGAAGATAAATAGATATGGGGGAACCCCGCTAACGATCTTAGTGTTTTTCCATATGGTCTGGGGCGGGGACAGGGGCTGGTGGAGGGGGGGGGGGGCTGGGGGCCGGATCTAGATTTGTTGTCCTGAGGGATAATTCCTCTAAATTTTTCTCTACCCATCATTAGAAGAGGAAATAAATATCTGAAAACAGTAAGACTCCGCTGAATGAGCCGTTAGGAAATGTGGAAAAAAATTGACCCAGACTAATCTAAAAGAAATATTAAATACAATTTAAAAAAATAAAAAGATTAATAATAATAAAAAAAAATAATAACAATAATCTAAAATAAAATAACAATAAAAAGAAATAAAAGAAATAAAATAAAACTTAATATAGAAAATGCCGGAGCTGCAAAGTAAAAACCAAAAACCAAAACCTAAATAAGCCCTTAAGAAATGTGGGGAAAAAAATTACCCCAGACTACTTTAAAAGTAATATTAAATAAAATGTAAAAAAAAAAATAATAATAAAATAATAATAATAATCTAAAATAAAATAACATTAAAAAGAAATAAAAAAGAATTAAAAGAAATTCAATAAAACTGAATAAAGAAAATGCAGGAGCTGCAAAGTAAAAAAAGAAAATATAAAATAAAAACAAGCCTACTCTAAAAGTAATATTGAATAAAATAAAAATAAAAATAAATAAATAAAAATAAATAAAAACAAATGTAACAATCTAAACTAAAATAACAATAAAAGCAAATAAATAAAACTTAAAGATTCTGTAGTTGCAAAGTAAAAAAAAAAAAAAAAAACCTGAATGAGCCCTGAAAGCGGAGTTCCACTCGTTTTTTAAGTTTATTAAAAGTCAGCAGCTACAAAAAGTGTAGCTGCTAACTTTTAATAAACAGACACTCACCTGTCCCACGGTCCAGCGATGCGGCCGCCCGAAGCCTCGCTCCTCCCCCTCTCCTCTCTGCGGTGCCAGCATGGCAAGTGTGGGCACCCAGCTTTGACAGTTTGCGGCTTCACAGCCGGGTGCGCACTGTGCATGCGCCTTCTAAATGGCCGGGCAATCTTCTGGGACCTGTGACGTGTCCCAGAACATTGCAGGGAGGGAGGGTGAGAGGAGGAGTCGCCTAGGTGGTGAGAGCAGAAGTGGGAGCTGGGTACCTGTTAAAACTAGGAACCCGCCCCCCCCCTTCCCCCCCAAAAAAATGACATGCCAAATGTGGCATGTCAGGGGGCAAGGAGTGCTTAAAGCGGAATTTCCACTTTTGGGTGGAAACCCGCTTTAAGAAATGTGGAAAGAATTGCCCCAGACTAATCTAAAAATAATTTCAAATAAAATAAAAATTAAGGAAATGTTAATGTTATCAATACGACAGTTGTGCAACAGTCAAAGCCAAAGTCAACAGCCAAAACTGCACCCAACCAAAGTTGCCATGTAAAGTTGCAATGGAATACACATACAGTGCCTTGAAAAAGTACTCATACCCCTTGAAAGTTTCCACATGTTGTCATGTTATAACCAAAAACGTAAATGTATTTTATTGGGATTTTATGTGATAGACCAACACAAAGTGGCACATAATTGTGAAGTGGAAAGAAAAAAGATAAATGGTTTTCACCATTTTTTACAAATAAATATCTGAAAAGTGTGGCGTGCATCTGTATTAGACATATGCACTGCCAAAAAATTAATTCGTTTTCATCTCATTTGTTCTCTTTTTTTTTTGGGTCACTCATTATGATCGAAATTCGTAAATTTGTAAATTCGTAAATCCATAAATTCGAAAATCCGAAAATTCGAAAATCTGAAAATCTGGAAATGCGAAAATTCGTAAATTTGTAAATTCGAAAATTCAGAAATTCTAAATTCCGAAAATAAGAAAGAAAATATGAAAATTCGAAAGAACAAAAATACGAAAATTCTAAATAAATAATAACTAACTAACTAATAATAACTAACTAGTACATTATAGGTATTGGAATTTTCTTTCAAATTTGGCTTAACGTAACAAATATGAATTTATCCGAAGTTACGAATTATCCAAAATAACGAATGCCGCATCTAAACAAATGGAACGGAATTAATTATTAATAAAAATAATAATAATAATAAAACGTTTTTATTATTATTATTATTATTATTATTATTATTATTATTGCTAATTATTATTATTAATTTGTTACGTTCCATTCGTTTAGATACGGCATTCATTATTTTGAATAATTCGTAACTTCAGATAAATTCATATTCGTTACCTTCTCTAACAACCAAATTTGAAAGCGAATTCCAATACCTATAATTTAATAGTTAGTAATAGTTAAGTTATTATTAGTTAGTTATTATTTCAAATTTTCAAATTTTTGGGTTTTCTTATTTTCAGATTTTTGAATTTCCGAAATTTCGGATTTTCAGATTTAGAATTTCCAAATTTCCAAATTCTCGAATTTATGAATTTTCGAATTTATGAATTTACGGATTTACAAACTGTTGAAAAATTTGCTAAACAGGTTTTCGTTAATTCGAATGTTTCCCAATTAATGATTTTTTTTTTAATTAGTTGAAAAACGAATTCGGAATGAAATGAATTGCACATGTCTAATTTGTATTTAGCCCCCTTTACTCGAATACTAAAATCTATAATTTTCTAAGGTGCCTTAGGTGCCCATAGACCTTAATCCATTTTTATTTTATAATTGTATTTTATCATTTTCTAGGGTGCCTTGATAAATGAGGTCCAGCGTCATTTGGAAGCGGTAGGATTCCATCACAGATAGTTTACAATTTCCTGTCTGGAGAGGAAGCACTTCCCAGGTTTTTTTTATTTTTGTGGCTTCAGGCAGAAGGGAAAAAAAAAGTTGTGCAATTCTGTTGAATCAATTTTAGCGTAAACAAGTACAGGATACACATATCCCTCAAAGGACGAAGGTGGTTCGAAGAATAAAAATGAACCGGCTCGCCCAACATGGCAGCGGGTGAAATACCAAGCCAACGGGATGAGCTACGGAATCCTATCAGAGGAAGAACCGAAAAAACATGATGGCCGCCAGAGCTTCTGTTGCCCACAGATTTCAATTCCATTTTTATTTTATTTTATCATTTCCTCAGACGTCTTGATAAATGAGGTCCACCATAGTTTGTAAGTGGTAGGATTCCATCACAGATAGTTTAAAAATTCCTGTCTGGAGAGGAAGCACTTGGGGGCTTTTTTTTTTTTCTGTACGGTTCTTCAAGCAGAAGTAAAAAAAAAAGTTGTGAAATTTTGTCGAATTGATTTTTAGCGTAAACAAGTACAGGATACACATTTCCTTTAAGGACGAAGGTGGGCGAAGAATAAAAGCGACTCGCCAACACGGCAGCAGTAAAATACAAAACTAATGGGATGAGCTCTAATATCCTATGAGGTGATGAACCAAAAGTAACGATGGCCGTCAGAGCATCGGTGCCCACAGATCTCAATACATTTTTATTGTATTGTATCATTTTATAATTTTCTAAGGTGCCTTGATAAATGAGGTCCAGCGTCATTTGTAAGTGGTAGGATTCCATCAGAGATAGTTTACAATTTCCTGTCTGGAGAGGAAGCACTTGAGGGCTTTTTTTTTTTCTGTACGGCTTCAGGCAGAGGGAAGAAAAAAAGTTGTGAAATTCTATTGAATTGATTTTAGCGTAAACAAGTATAGGATACACATTTCCTTTAAGGATGAAGGTGGGCAAAGAATAAAATTGAACCGGCTTGCCAACACTAATGGGATGAGCTCTAATATCCTGAGATAATGAACCAAAAGACAAGATGGCCGTCAGAGAATCGGTGCCCACAGATCTCAATCCATTTTTATTATATTGTATCATTTTATTATAGAATTTTCTAAGGTGCCTTAATAAATGAGGTCCAGCGTCATTTGAAGGTGGAAGGATTCCAGCACAGATAGTTTACAATTTCCTGTCTGGAGAGGAAGCACTTGCCATATTTTTTTTTTGTACGGCTTTAGGCAGAAGGAAAAAAAAAAGTTGTGAAATTCTGTTGAATTGATTTTAGCGTAAACAAGTACAGGATACACATATCCCTCAAGGACGAAGGTGGGCGAAGAATAAAAATGAACCGGCTCGCCAAACACGGCAGCGGTGAAATACCAAGCCAAAGGGACGAGCTACGGAATCTCATCAGCAGATGAACCGAAAGACATGATGACCACCTGAGCGTCAAAGCCCAAAGACCTCAATTCCATTTTTTATTTTAGAGCCCTTGCACACTGGGGCGGGGGGCGGCGTCGGCGGTAAAACGCCGCTATTATTAGAGAAGGGGTTAAATACCACCGCAAAGCGCCTCTGCAGAGGCGCATTGCCGGCGGTATAGCCGCGCCGTCCCATTGATTTCAATGGGCAGGAGCGGTAAAGGAGCGGTATACACACCGCTCCTTCACCGCTCCGAAGATGCTGCTGGCAGGACTTTTTTTACCGTCCTGCCAGCGCATCGCTCCAGTGTGCAAGCCCTCGGGGCTTTCACACTGGAATGAAAGCAGCGGCACTTTCGGGGCGGTTTGCAGGCGCTATTATTAGCGCAATAGCGCCTGCAAACCGCCCCAGTGTGCAAGGGCTCTATTATGTTATCATTTTATTTTTTACAGTAATTTCCTAAGATGCCTTGATAAATGAGGTCCAGCGTCATTTGAAAGTGGAAGGAATCCATCACAGATAGTTTACAACTTCCTGTCTGGAGAGGAAGCACGTGGCGTCTTTTCTTTTTTTTTTTCCTTTGTACGGCTTTAGGGTGAAGGAAAAAAAAAAAGGTTGTGAAATTCTGTTGAATTGATTTTAGCGTAAACAAGTACAGGATACACATATCCCTCAAGGACGATGGTGGGTGCAGAATAAAAATGAACCGGCTTGCCAAACAGGGCAGCAGTGAAATAATAAGCCAACGGGCTGAACTCTGGTATCCCATGAGATGATGAACCAAAAGCCATGATGGCCATCAGAGCATCGGTGCCCACAGTCCATTTTCATTTTAGAATTTTCTAAGGTGCCTTGATACTAAGCCAACGGGACGAACTCTGGTATCCCATGTAGGGTTGCCGCTTTATCTTCACGCCAAACCCGAACACTTTAGCGGCGCACAGCAATTTTTTGTTCTTCTTTTTAATATACTCTATAGCAGTGGTCTCCAAACTGCGGCCTGGGGGGCCAGATGTGGCCCTTTTCTTGCCTTTATCCAGCCCTTGGAGCACTATTCCTCCCACTGATATGAGACACTATTCTGCCAACGAAGGCACGAAGGTGGGTGAAGAATAAAAATGACACGGTAGCAGTAAAATACCAAACGAATGGGACAAGCTCTAATATCCTATGAGATGATGAACCAAAAGTCATGATGGCTATCAGAGAATCGGTGCCCACAAACCTCCATCCATTTTTATTGTATTTTATCATTTTATTTTATCATTTTCTAAGGTGCCTTGATAAATGAGGACCAGCTTCACTTGGAAGAGGTAGGATTCCATCACAGATAGTTTCCTGTCTGGAGAGTAAACGCTTGCCGAAAATGAACCGGCTCACCAAACACGGCAGCAGTGAAACACCAAGCCAACGGGACGAGCTCTGAAATCCTATCAGAGGATGAACTGAAAGCCATGATGGCTGCCCACAGACCACAATTCCATTTTTATTTTATTTTATAATTTTATTTTATAATTTCCTAAGGTGCCTTGAAAAATGAGATCCAGCGTCATTTGAAGGTGGTAGGATTCCATCAGAGATAGTTTACAATTTCCTGTCTGGAGAGGAAGCACTTGGCGGCTTTTCTTTTTTCTTTTCTTTTTTTTACGACTTCAGGCAAAAGAAAAAAAAAAAGTTGTTGAAATTCTGTTGAATTGATTTTAGCGTAAACAAGTACAGGATACACATATCCCTCAAGGACGAAGGTGGGCGAAGAATAAAAATGAACCGGCTCGCCAAACACGGCAGCGGGTGAAATACCAAGCCAACGGGACGAGCTCTGGAATCCTATCAGAGGAAGAACCCGAAAAGCCATGATGGCCGCCGGAGCGTCTGTTGCCCACAGACCTCAATCCATTTTTATTTTATTCACACTGCAGTGTAATATTTCCTACCTCCCCTTAGCACCACACATACAGTGTACTTGAAAAGAAAAATCCATATTATTGATCTTACAATGTCACCACAATTATTCTTTTGAAACAGCCATTGAAAACAAATTACATTTGCTCTGGCTTTTCATCCGATCGCTTGGCGTGAGCAGTGCTTACTGTAGATGGTAGCCCCCCCTCCTCTCCTTCCTCAGGCATCCCCCACCCCCACCCCCCACCACCCCCCAGCTCAAGATGCTAAAGACAGCTAAAAAGGAAAGACTGTTGGCTAAAAATGGACTTATTAGTGCCCTATTAGGGCTCGCTCACACCAGCGGGCACGGTATAATGCGACCGTTCCTGTGCATTATGACCAAGGCATCATATATGATTGATCACGCCATATAGGTTTTTTTTTCGTTTTTTTTTTAACCTCTTAATTGAAATGTCACAAAAGGGACATTATTATTCACTACAGAGGGTTGCGATATTGTGCACTGCGTCGAACCACGCTGCGCTAAAAACAGTAGTGCGTATCCGACTTCCGTGTGAACTCAGCTCATACGACTCAAGGCAAGTTGCCAAGTCTATGCCCCAGATTTGCCCAACGCAGCTCGATGCATATGGTGTGAAGGTAGGGTTGCCACCTGTCCGGGATTTGAATAATATGTCCGGGTTTCAGACATTACTGAGACGGGACTGCAACCCCCCCATCCAACTTAGGCGTGCCTGGGCACACCCTATTCACCCAGTGCGGTGCAGATTACCCTTGTTGCCTGGGTTGCACACACCTATGCTTCCCGTTGACCAAGTACCACAACCACACAGCGCATAGCCCCCTCCCTCTCTTCTCTGTCCTGCCCCTGAGGAAATAAGTAAACTAAGTACACTAAGGTAAGGGGGACTCAGATGTAAGGGGTGCTCTGTGGACTCTGATGTAAGGGGGAGCTGTGGGAACCCTGATTTAATGGGGAATGCTGGGAATTCTGATGCAAATGGGGGCTTTGGTAAGAGGAAACCCCCATTACATCAGAGTTCCATTTTATACCACAGTCCATAGTGTTCCCTCGTAAAAAAAAAAAAAATTGCCACGTGCCGCTAAAGTGTTGGGGTTTGGCTTGAAGAAAAGGTGGCAACCCTATGTGAAGGGTGCCCTGAAAGCGGAACTTCAGCCCCCCCTTACTTTTGTTGCTCCCCCCTCCCCCTCTCTGGGGCCAATATTATGGCACGGTTGCAGATGTGCAGGCAAAAATCCAAACAGAGGTGCCTATTGGGAACTGTAGTGTAAGGAACCTATTCATCCCGTTATATGGCAGCCGTCTCAAACTACATCTCCCAGGAGTCTCGGCGCTCTACATAGAAGTCTGTAGACCTGCTTGGCTTTAGCGCTCCCCCTGCTGGCTGGAGGAGAATGGTGACGTGTAACATCAGTATCTCAGTTGAGGGATTGAAAATAAAAGGCAATGGGGGGAGATTTACTAAAAGTGGAGAATGAAAAATTGAGTGCAGCTCTGCACAGAAACCAATCGGCTTCCAGGTTTTATTGTCAAAGCTTTAATTGAACAAGCGGAAGTTAGAAGCTGATTGGCTACCGTGCCGAGCTGCACCAGTTTCTGAGTGCTCCCGTTTTAGTAAATTCCCTCTACTGTCTCCTTCTTCATGTTGTTGTTGCCCAGCCCCTGGCTGGCCACGCTATGTTAGGCTCCATTCACACCTATGCATGTTGCTTTTGAGCGTTTCCGCAGTGCTTTTTTTTTTTTTTTGCTATGCTTTCAGAATTTTCGGACACGCATTTTTGACACGTTTTTTATGAGTTTTTGATGTGTTTTGCGTTTTTGATTCTTTTTTTTTTTGATTCTCTCTTTCTTTTTTTCCTCTCTCGCTTTCTCTCTTTCTTTCTTCTCTTTCTTTCT